>PNEQ01111600.1:106562-153569 GCA_003012365.1 Medauroidea extradentata
TTTATATATATATATATATATATATATATATATATATATATATATATATATATATATATATATATATATATATATACTGTCATGGTGTCATTATTTATTTCGTCCTGGAATCGTAATATATCATTGAACATTCTACCACAGACCTATATACCCAAGGTTTCCGTAAATAATCTTAAATATATTAGAATGCAAAAATTAATTTTAGTATGTTATTTCATGCCACAAGTTAAACATTTCTTCTCCAGTCATATTATTGTACAGTAGTGAAAACTGTTCGTAAAAAAATTAAGGAACATATGTTAAATACGTTAGTATTTTTTTTTTTTACTTTACATTTTTACTGACATTTAGGCTATGATGCTTAATAAAAATCAAATCAAAATTATTTAACATCAGTTTCTACTAAACACACACGAAAACGCACGCACACACACGAAAACACATGCACACACACCAAAGTACAACGCATACATATGAGTGCATATGCGCGTATTATCATTCATAAAGAACTGGTTGTCCCGAATTTGCCAACGGAGGACCACCTAAATATACGCCAGCACAGGGCGTTGCAGTACGTAACCTGGAAACATCGAATTATTTTATCCCGCCAACTGAATAAGAACTTGTCAATCAGCTATGCACATGTGGTGTCGGTAGAAGTTGCGTCGCAAGGGACCCCGCGATGACAGATCCTGTTCTGCTAGTCGCCTAGATATGGTATTGATCGACACTGGCGTATACTCAAGCCGTTATGTGTCTCTGCGTTGTTCATCGAAGTTTAGCGAACTTGTATATCCTTCTAAATGCACAGCGGCTAATACTACCTTAGACTTGGCCAAATAACAATAAATATGATAACAACCCGGCTTAGCGGCTCTGGCCGAGAGCGAGATAGATAGAGAGAGAGAGAGAGAGAGAATGAGAGCAAAATTAGTTGGAAACCGAACGAACCAATCATACCTTGGCAGCTTTAACACATTTCACATGGCATTTCCGACCTCATCTTGTCTCTGTAGAAGAGATAGCGCTGCACCCTCTTCTTGGAGGATGTTTTGCCAAGATAGCGGCCCGTTGTTTTAAACCTATCCAGCTGGCCAAATACTCGTCGTATACGACTTCGGAGTTCGTTGCATTTTCGCTGAAACTGACTCTATTGTTGATAACGCAGCTGCTCAGTAAAGAGGAAACTCACATTGGCAGAACAAGAACAACTTCTACCTGAGTGCACTGCGTTGCAATTAAATCACAATAAACAATAGCAATGAGCACTTTCCCACGAACTTCCTCGTTAGGCACGTGCATTCCACAAAGTCTCTATGTATCTCTGCCTCTCTCTGCTGTCATTTTTAATTTATTTATTTTCTCTCACGATTCTAATTTCAACTGTTTAGTTAAAATTTTTACTTCCCATTTAAAGCACAACATATGTACTTATTTGATTTCTTACATCACAAACAACTGTATGCTAGTTCTGTTGCGGCATCTTATCGTCCAAATAAATTAATGAATATTCTACTCCGAACATAGCCTATCTGCAGGACATACCTAAAGAAGACAATAAGTGAATAACAATTTAAAATTAACTGCAGAGCCTTCATCTTAGTCAAGTTTGTTAAGTAATTTCGTTAAGGTTTAATAGAGATTTCCGAAGTAGCACATGTCTAGAAATCTTGTAACAACAGAAATAAAAAAAAAAATCAATATTTACGTTTGCTTGCACGAGTTTGAAAATTTTCTAAATGGTCGCCTTTAAATAAGGTTTTCCTTTAATCTCTGCTATGAAAAGGTAGAGGTTGTAAATTTCAAATGAACGTCCGGTGAATTTCCACCAATTTATAAGTATATCTTTTAATAATACAGCAGAATTATAAAGTAACTACGAAGTTCAAACATTAATTTTCTTTTAAATATGCCCTACTATAGATAATGTATCTCATTTTCAGACTTATCAGTCCAGTATCATCACAACTACTGTATTCACAGAAATTTGCATTATAAAAGTATTTTTAACGTACTATTAAAATACTATTTTTTTCAACAATAACATTGTACGTTGTGGTTTTAATTATATTTGTTTCATAGTTATTCTTAGTAATTTTTAAATTCTTTAAAGAAGATTACGTTCGTGTCTATCGCTTAAAACTAATTCTCTGCACGTAGTTTAAACTGAGAATATAATAAAAACTTTATTTTAGTAGCCGCCTATTGATATTTCAAAATGGCGTCTGAGCAAATGTAAACACTGATTTTCCAATATTCTGGATTTAAAAAAAAATTCAAAAATTACGCCACTTACCAAATCTCCATAAATGTTGAACGAAAAATTATCTTCGGACAAATGAAACCTCTCTACATGTGTCTTAACACAGCCAGATCATGAATTTCCAATTAATTTTATTCCCGAAAATGAATTAATTGGAGTTATTGGCTTTCCTTTCCTTTGTAAGAACAATGTGTTCTGCAGCAGTTTTTTAATTTCCTGTTTAGTCAATGGCATACATAGATTAGACGTCATGGAGTTTCGCTTGCCTTCCAAAATTTATAAATTTTTACTGAGTCAACATATTTTACTTTCCTTCATACTGCACGTTGAAGGCAGGACACGTACACATCCCATAATTTGTTTAAAGTCGTGTGCGCAATACATTTTTCTGCCTTTGAGAATCTTTGTGATGATTTATTCTAAACGAAGTACAAAACATTTCTTGTTCGACGGGCTCAACGAAATTTAAGTGTTATGAAGTAATATATATTTATGGCGAAAAATTGTTTTCAATGTGATCATCAACAAAGCATTAAAAAAAAGTTGTAAATGTAATGAAGCATCATTTGTAATTATGATGTGATATTGTGCTGTGTGTTGTCACAGAGCGTGATCCTCAAGAAGAGTATCTTGAAGAACTTATGAAGGCCACAGCCACTGAGGAACCCAATGAAGATTCAGTAAAGTTGGAGTATGATGGCTACGATAGGATGGGCGATAGTTTCTACATGCTTCACCTAGACACCTCGTCCTGGCTCCGTGCAAAGGCCACTTGCGAGAGAGAGGGAGCGCACCTTGCCGTGGTCAACTCGGAGGAGGAGGCGCAGTTCATGAGGACATTGTGCTCTCAAAACCCACTGACTTTCCATAACAAGAAACACCACCAGCAGATATGGGTCGGCGCGAGCGACATACAGGAGGAGGGACACTTCATCACTGTGCTCGGTGAGTTAGCGGGAGTGCATGACTTGTCTCAATGTTCAACTGATCAAAAATATTTTGAGATCCTCTCTCCATTAGATATGAAACAATTCCCCAACTTCACCAACTTTTACTTTTTATTACGATAAAGGTGGAATTTACATTTACTAGCCAATGAGAAGTATTAGTGTCTCGTAACATATTTCAGGATAACAAGCTCCTAAGAAGAATGTTAAACTTCTCTACTACTTCGAACAGATGATACTTCCAACATTTGTATCAACTGTCCGAATGTTCAAATACTCTAGTGTTTAGGTCAGATGATCAATCAGGCATTATATGTGTATATATATATATATATATATATATATCAGCTGAACGAATATTCAATGTTAGGTTAAGTTATGTAGGTTAGGTCACTTTGTACTGGTTTACGTTTTGCGTTTTGGACAGTTGAAAATTCGGTCAGTAGAAAATGGCTGCTTGGTTGTGGATGCCAACCACATGAAGCGTTATTGATTTTGACATTTAAAAACTGCCAGTAAAGATGATTGATTCTGTTAGTTTGTTAGGATTTTATAAGTTTATATTCATCACGCGTACTTTATTTTTAATTTGTGATTCGAGGAAGAACCGTTACTGGTCAAAGGAAGGAACAGGTAAAAACTTAAGCTAGTTGAATATCCGGACGTTTTATTTCGATCCGAATGAGCAGTCCTAACCTTGATCAGGACAGTAGCCAGGAATTGTGTTTGGAGGGGGACGTACGCCCCGAACCTGGGAAAGTGATAAAGTAACATCTATCCTCCCCAATAAAGCTGAAGAAATACGGATTTTCAAGATGGAAAATGTTGCTCATGTACACTTTATGTTGGGGAAAATTAGTGAGAGAGTGAGAGATTTTGACCAGTGCTTAGCATCGAGGTCTTTAGCGCTGGTAAGGGGTGATATGAGGTGAATATGGAGCAGCACCGGAATGTAAGGGCGGGGGAAACTGGAGATCCCCGAGAAAACCCGCCGACCAACAGCATCGTCCGGCCCGATTCCCTCATGCGAAAATGCGGCGACCGACACCGCCGGGAATCAAACCTAGGTCGCCTTGGTGGGAGGCGAATGGTCTGACCATTCAGCCACCGCGGACCCAGGGAAAATTTGTATTTTGAAGGTTAAAAATGTTGCTAAATAGACAGTTTCTATTAGCAAAATTTGGATTTTCAAGGTGCCAAAAGGTGTTTTTTTTAGGCAGTTTCCATATGGTAACGGGAGTCTGAACTCGTTAACCTCCCGCAATGAGACTTTATGACAATGGATGGGACATACGTCATTTAATAAATTTTGTTGGACAAAATCTGTTTATTGTGATAATCAAACCAACCACAGAAATTACTGTGGATGGTTTGAACTTCACAACTCATAGTTAGAGATGGTGGTTATTCGCGGGAAAATTTGACTATTTACTGGATTTCAACACACATTCAACTTTTTATATTACTACTGGCTTTCTCTTGTACGTGGAGCTGTTGCCCTATTTGACTGAGTCAATAAGAATCCAGCTATTGTAATATTTGATGCATGTTGCTGGTCTGCATACAGCTACGTTGTGTCAGACGTACCTACACGTCACCCAATCACATATGTTTCAAGAAACTATGGTGTTTTCAAGGGTATACTGGTCCGAAACATTTTCGCGATATACCATCATCTATACTCATAGTTTAATGAAACTAAACTAAAGCAATAACCTGAGACACGGAAATTTTCGCTGTTTCAATAACCTGGCGGATATACTTACATACCATCAGCTAGTTGTTTATCCGCAGTGAGTCACCAGTTCTACATCTAACACGGTAGTGAAGGAGTCAGTGAGTGGTTTTATGAACGTTCACTATTGGTACAGAGTCCTCTATGACGAGTATAATAAGGGGAAGCTAAATCGCGGGAACAACAATTTCTTACGGGATTTTGAAACGTAAACTTCCTTTAAACGAATTCGCTAAATTGCCTGGCAGTGCCGCATGTCTACAAAACCATTCATTCCAGAGGATAATGCTGCACCCGGGAGACTGGTTTCCTTTTATTCCAACATGTTAGTGGAAGTAATCTAATTAGTTTTCATTTTACCACTGTCGTGGATTGTGTTAATAGGGTATTAAACAGTTGCAGGAACTTCCGAATGCTCGTCACCTCGCGAAGGTAACGTTTGTCCGATATTGCTCAAAGCCAACAGAAATTCGCACCCAGGGTAAGCTAGTTCGTAATCTGCCCCTTATTAAGCTGAAAGGCATAAAACCGGGGTGCCGTTAATAAACCCTTTAAAATAAATGAAAATAATTTTTTGCGCAAAAAATTTAATGTAGTAACGAAAATACGGCTTTGCCTTTGCTCAAAAAAATTTACTATCGAAGTTTTGTTATTATTTGAGAAGTTAGAATAAATAAAGCTACTACAAATGATGCTTCTTTATTAACTAGGGAGGCCCATTAATGGCGGGGACGAGAGTGACGGTGGAATGTGTTTTTTCAGGCGGAAATCTGTCATCATCTGGATATACGAGATGGCAAGAAGGCCAGCCGAACGACTGGAAGTACCAGAATCCATACGGAGAAGACTGTGTCACTATGCTAATGCGCGACAACCTGCTGCTGAATGACTATGATTGCACCACGTGGCTTCCCTTCGTATGCGAGAGAGAGGCGACCATCTCCGAGATCACGACCACCGAGAGTAGCCAATAGCGGGCCGTCACACAAGTCCTCGCCACAGACGCTGTTATTCGGGAATACATTTTTAAACTCCACACAGGATGAAAGAAGGAAAAAAATTATATCCAGAGTCTCTGTGGTGTCTCGTTGGACACTAAAACATACATATTTTCTCCAAATGTCATATTCCTCTGTAGGACATTAACTCTGAAAGACACCACAATATAAAAATTTATATAAATTACTACAATTATCATGTTGGTGTTTTCCTGCATAGTATATTGACTACGCTCCAGAGAGTTCGAAGATTATGTTTCTTACGGAACTATTTAACTCAGCCCACTAGTGTTTGCAGACCATGAATAAACACCACGCATGCAACATGATTACAATTTCCATGTCGTACAACATTATCATAAACGTCTTTTTACCGAGGGTGAGCCTGTCAATGGAAATGTAAGTGAAGCCGTCTTATTGGGCTTCGCATTAAGTTGGTCGCATGTTTGTGAACCGATTGCAATACGATTAGTAGTATGTATCAATGCCACTAATACAAAAATACGCAAAGTTCATCAATTATGTTAGTAACTTAGCTTATTTGTATTACACTCTGAGATGCTGTTATTATTTACAGTAACATCTACACAAGTGTCAATAAACTTATATACCTTAAAGCTATGTGATGTGACAACCAAAACAACGGCTTCTACTATGTCGCAACAAAATATGTACACACGTACCGTTCTTATCTCCATGGCTTTTCCATCTCATGTAACCACGGTCGTGTGGGCGGAGTTTGAGCTCCACCGCCCGGATTACAGCGCCAAAAATGTATAGCATTATCGGTAACTTGGTGAACTGCATCCAAACAACAAGGGGGTTAAGTTTCCATGCGAGTGTCCAGATCTGGTCTTCTACGGCCGTGCCTGTAAGGTAAAATGTAAATACTCTATGCAAACGAAGCCATAGTAAAGACAGTGTTTGGAATTCGCCTCGAGTAATAAACGTAAAGTATGAACGCTCAAAGTCATGTTTAAGGAATTCGTCTACAGAAAATTGCTAAAGTTACTAATGGCGATTTTGGACGCAAGTCGCTCTTATTACTCCCTTTATTTCAGCTATCAGCTGATTTTGGTGAAACCATTAAGAGTTCAGCAAAACGTATGCACACTGAAATAAATTGTACAAGGATTAAAATATACCTTCGCTGACGTATTCACATATGTCTGTTAAAGGCCAAAAATATTTTACAGAGTTCTTTGTGGTCCTGATCATTTTATGGCTGCACATTAAGACAAAATTGATAAAATTACAAAATAAACTAAAAAAAAAGTTACACGGGACACTCAAAAAATTATGAACTGTTCAACACGTAATATGTAATCAAAATTTCAGTAACATTATATGTCACATAAGTTTGCATTGGCTTAAGGGTGTCTTAAAGTCATGGGAACCCCATGAAGAAATTTGTCTAGAATTAGACTGTTCATGCTCTTACTGTCAGTGTTTAATGTTTGACTAATTTAACTTTAAGATTTATCAGAAGTACGATTTAAAATATATAACTACATGCAAACCCCTCAATCCATTTCTTAAAAATTCTGTATAGGTTAATAGGGTTTTGAAAAATGCATTTCAATGTGCAAATTAGCACACATCAGTTCTGAAATTTGTATTTAAAATTAAAACATTTTAAACCATCATAATTAACTTTTTTATACATTTTAGAATGTCTCCCATTTTTGTACTCTTTCTTCACTATAGTACAATATACAATACCAACATTTTAAATATTCTGAAGATATAAAATAGTTTCAGACTACTAGGAAGCATTTAAAGTAAATTGGCTAAACAGCGACTGCTCTAAAGATAAAACAATTGCGCACAGGGAAATATGGCATCATGAAGAGCATTTGTTTTGTGTCTAGTACAACCTCCTTATGTTAATCTATAGGTTATTTACTTCTACAAAATAAAAAGATGTCAAGTTTAGTGTCATCAAAATGATTTATCTCCCTTAAAATTACCCAAGTGAATACAAAACCAAACAACACTTCACGAAGTCTGAACAATGTAAAAAATGTTTCAGTATCTGCATGCAGTTAATGCCTGCCAATCGAACCGCAGTCATCCAAAATAAGCTAACGAGCAATAAGTGCAAACATTAATTAATTTGCTATTGTTTTCCATGAAAATATCCTTTTTTATTAAATGTATAACATAGTGCTAATAATATATACAAAAGTGTACAGGTCTTATACAGCAAAATTGGGTTTCAGGAATCTAAAGTTATATTCACAGGCGTTATTTCGTTTCCTTCAAAAGCTACAGTATAATTAACTAAGCTCTTGAATATATATATGAGTAAGATAATCAACTTTCTGCAGTCATCCACCGGTATACGGCCGATATGCTAAGACATTTTAATTGCCCCTAACTTAATGTTTGTGTTGTGTTACTTCTTGCTGTTTAGCATGACGTCTAATTACACTTATGTGAGAAACATTTTATTCCAGCAAATGAAACTTTCCGTAGTTTAAGTAAAATTACAGTAATCTATGGTTCAATTTTCCCAAGAAAAGAGTATGCATTTACTGTAGGTATAATGTAATATGTTACAGATAAATAGTGAAGTTATATTTAGGATGAAGACAAAAAGAGAAGTCACCAGCATAAATGAACATACGTTCCTAAATGCGGACTGTTCTCTTAAACTGTATACAATCGCTACCACCGATGTATGGGAAACAATTTTACAATACCTTTTTTTTTGTCACTCATATACATCTTAGAAATTTGCAAACAAATTTTACAGCATTAAGTCTTGTTTAAAATGCTAGTTCACTGTTCGATTTCTGTGTAATTAGGCGTTGTCATTTGCTTTACGTAATACACAATATGTTTAAAAAAATTCAGATATCGCATGTATTATCTATATATCTACATATACACACATATACAAAATCGATGTGTGTATGTATGTTCCCTATGGACTCCAAAACGGCTGGAGCGATTTTCATGAAAATATCAGGCAATCTTCAGATTAGCCCAGCGTGGTTGATCCTGTAAAGTAGTTTGATAGCGATCAAATTTACAATTTTTTTTTTTTTTGCTTTTCACTAATTTTGTATTTTTTGCTTTTCACTAATTTTGTATTATGCTTTCTCTACTAATAAATTAGTTTGCAGTTATCAAAAATTAATTAAAGTAGGATCGAGACTTGGAAGTATGCGGCATGTCAACGTATAGACTTCAGTTCTTGGCTATAGATGATTAGTGCTACCCGGGTCGCTAGCTATCTACAAAATACAACTTTACGATGTGGCTTAATTTGACTGCTTACAGAAGAAGGTACAGAAGAGAAGAAACATGTACTGTCACGTAGTTTTCCTTTGGACTCTTAACATATCATATCGCGGGTTATTGGTAAACACGTGGGGTTGAATTATGCGCCTGACCTCAGCCGATAAGAACTGCCGCTTTATATGTGCATCAAGCCTCCGCGTGGCATTGCCCTGAGCTTTGTTTTTGTCTGCAGTGAATTCTGCGAAATGTTTTCGTCCACATCATTGACCTACTGATAATCTTTCTTACGTATTTAAACTAAACTCGCCTTCGACAATTAATACACATCATATATTTAAAATTCGCAACGTCCGTCCAGATTAGTGAAGATTCGGGTTCTCCGGCGTATTTCGAGCTGTAATAAAATGTTAGTACGAAGCCATTTTGAGAAGATTTATCACCTACTCTCCGAACTGCTCTAAATTGACCGGGTATTGCTAATTAATTATGGACACGAAAATAATTAAGAGTACTCTATCAAACATGTCAGAATGTACATCCATGTACATGGTATCACTAAACATTTAATAAACTGGTGTATGAGGAATGAATGAAGGGTATATCATAAATTAAATACATGAAAGTATCAGGTTTTGGAGTTCCGGCCCAATTAAAAGGAAAGGAAGAAGGAACCACTTTTGACGTACATAATATTTCCATTTGTGTCCTGATATACATCTTTGCCGAAATCGGGTGGTTCCTTTAAACATTTAAGGTTTTTTTTTGCAGTAAAAAAAACATACCGTCAACTGGGGTTGCATGAGACTGCAGGAAAACGTAGCACATTTTTTCAGGAATTTTTATTTTGTGTGTTGCAGCCCTGAATGAAGAAAGTATGCTAACTATTCAAGTTAGATACATCCGATAATGGTTCCTTGTGTTTCTCTTTACTCTTTCGGCTGATTTGTGTAAAATAAAAGTTCCAGAAAATGTATCCCAAGTTTTCCTGCAGTCCCAAGTAACCCCGGCTGACGGTACATACCAACACACACACTTTAAGTACTTAAAAAAGTAGTTCAATAATTTAACTAGTTAAGAGTTTTTGAAGTATTGCAAGTTCATCACACAAACTTTTTTTTGCCTTTTTTAACTTGTCTTTAAGTATAATATGATTAAGTCATTTAATTTATGTCACATTGCTGCCAGCATATCAGAATAAAATATATGGAGGGTTCAGAACACAACTATACCAAGTCAATTATTTTAGCAATGAGAAACACAAGCTTTAAGTGTTTTGGACATAAACAATTCCAGGGTACCAAAACTGATAATGTATAATGTCACAATTATATATGAGGTTGAGGTATAGAGTTAAATACTGATCATACTTATATCTAACATGCATTGCACACATAACGAGAAAATTTACTGAAAATGGACTTGGTGCTCTGAATCATATATATATATATATATATATATATATATATATATATATATATATATATATATATATATATATATATATATATATATATATATATATATAGTTTTTTCGAGAAAAAATCTAGTAAGGAAAACTATTTTTTGTTAGTTTCAAATTTATGCACTGCATGCAGACAGCTCTGTTCCCGATTTCAAAATAGCGCGTTTTATATTTTCAGATTAATTTAACTGTTTTTATCGTTTATACTCACACAGAAATAATCAGTGAAATGAAAATTTTCTCAGGATCACGTCAATATATTTTATAATAATTAAAGACCGGAAAAATTCGCGGATTCTTAGACCTGTAGACTAACCTCCAAGAATATATGTGCATTCTAGAGCACAACAGCTGTTCAATAGCTGCTCGCTGACACTGTGATATGGGCCTGCATTTAGTTACATTGTTATTATTGGTGGAGCGACTTACACGACGTGTCAAATAAGTCAAGGACCAATTGTGAAAGTGACACGAATATACAGTTGGTGGAATTTTATCTTGTGCCTAAAGGAAAACGCGAATTTTTCTGATCCCTAATCATAAATTATACAGGAAATGTACAAAATGTATTTATAATATTGTATTTATTAAAATCTCAAATCATAGACAAGTCGATGATTAAATATTAGAAACTTCGCCAAATATCGACTGATTAATTTTAGTCTGTGTAGGCGCACGCTTTCTGAAAGAAATTCAGTGACATATGAAGATCAAATATGCGCTAAACATGCACATAACAATTTACCGTAATTACAATGTCTCCGCTTTTACTATGTACTATCGGACTAAAACAAGCACGAAAGTAAAGCCATCAATTTTTATTTTTTAGTGAAACGAATTGAGCATCACCTTGTTTCAAATGGCTAAAGAGCGCTTTTCCAGCTGTGCTTCATGGTTATTAGCAGCGTGTTTTTGTGCAGAGGTGTCACTTTGTTGACTGTGCCAGTGAGAATAAGGTAACTGCGACACCACACTGTTACGAGAGTGACATAGCCAGGAACGCAGCTGAGGGCGGGGCAAGACGCCGGAGGATGTCTTAACAACATCTCGGGCCCTGACTGTAAAGGCTTGTGGATAGGCAGCGAGACGGAGCGCGCCGAAAGGAGTGGAGAGGTGCTGGGAGTCGACGTTGAGGGTGTTCCAGTGCGATAAAATCATAATTTTATATTTCTATGAAACAGTGTTAGTTTTATAGGCTGTGCTTGTGAGTACAGTTTCCTGTCACAAAATAATTTTAGCTCTCATAGTTTTTCCCTTAACGGTGTGTCAAAATCAAAATTTGCATATTCTGCTGCCATACAAATAGTGAAAACCAATTGACTTACGTAAGTGAAATAATTCACGGCGAAATAACATACCATGGGCTACGTAATAAAAGCTTTAAAACATATCACATGAACTTTTTTTATATATATTTTTTTTAATGTTGAATTTGCAATTTTTTTCCGTATTTTTGCGATATTTTTAAAAATTTCAAAATATTAAGTCGTAGATTTTAAAATGTTTTATTACAGAGCTCATGAGATGTTAGTTCATGGTGAATTATTTCATTTAAATATATCAATTAGTTTTCGCTATTTGCATGGCAGCGTAAGAAGCAAATTTGACTTTAACGCTCCGTTATGAGAAAACTATAAGAGATAAAATTGTTTCGTACGAGGAAACTGCAATCGCAAGTATCGTCTACAAAACTAACACTATTTCGTGTAAATATAAAATTATGACTTTATCACCGACATCGAGCCAGAGGGTCATCAACGACGTCAAGGGGTAGCCAGCTCCGGTGCTCAAAAGGCCAGGCTATAGAGGTTCGTCCACGGTGTTCGTAGCGCCTGACCTCCACGAGAGGCGGGAGGAAGTCTCTATTCAAGTTGTCTTTGGGCTCCTTAAGGTTGTTCAAGAGGGGAAAAGTGATAGTTTTCTAGACGTTACTTGGGAGTACATTTTCCTCTTCAAAAATTTTTTAATTCAAACGGTATTTCCCATAATGGCATTTGAAAGTCAATAAGTACATACAAATCAAATACAAAATATTTTGATATTTAAAATAAAATTTTCTTAACGTAGCAAAAAAATTTCCAAATTTCAGAAATTTTTTTTGATACAACGCACTGTTTGAATGGGTTTTATATGCTTAAATCCCTAGCACGTGACATGTACTTTCACTGTGAATTATTTCGTTTCACTATGTTGGTTGGTTTTCAGGGGGTGTATGATCTGTAAATATGCAAATTTTGACATTCAAATGCCATAATGTGAATGCTGGTAGAGCTTTTTTTTTTTTTTTTTTTTTTTTTGTAAATGGAAAATGTACTTCCAAGAAGTGTCTGCAAAACTAAAACTGTTTCATACAAATATAAGATTATGATTTTTTCCCCTCATGAATTCCCTGTGTCGATAGAGACATCGAACATTCCAAGGTGTGCATGACTTAATACAAGGTTTAGCGAAATTTTGATATCCATCCTACACCTTAGACTACTCTCGCTACAATCCGCTCAGGCAGTGAACTTAAATGTATGAGACCTCCTAGATCAAGCAGATAAAGCTTACAACACTGGTGGGGTCGCCGATTTACACGTATGTGACTGGCCGCTGTAGAATCCCAACACGCTGTGAGATGGAAACATCCAATTACTGACTGCGAGGCAGAGCTCCAGATAAGCTCGTAAGGCACTGATACAATTTGATGCAGAATTCGCTCCACCAAATATAACTGTCTCGGGGCACGCGTTAACTAAGGTCTAATCTTGCACCCTCACTATAGGCGACTGACTTTAAAGCGAGCGCTCCCCAATACTTATAGTGATCGAGAAACTGTATTTATTAGGGCTAAATAAGTAAAGTTTTGAGAGTTGCTCAATTATTGCACCAGTTTTAAAGCTACATGAAAGTATTCGAATAAAAAATAGCAAAGACAGAGGTATAACGACTCACAGAAAATTTAAATCGTTGCTCAGTTTACTCTCAACAGCCCGTACTTGTCTCTCCACCACAAACCGATCAAATGCCGCCAGTCTGCCTCTCAAATACTCGCCGGAATGTAGCAAATTAAATTTGTTTTTTTTTTTTTTTTTTTTTTTTAATCTTGAGCCTATGATTATTTATCTTCGACAGAAAAGGCGGCGTGTTTTAAGTTTGACGGCTGTGCGTGAGTGTCTGTCTGTTTGTCGCTTTGTGGTTCCCAAACGGGCGGACTTATTTTATTATTATTGTTTTAATTTAAGCCAGTTACATCGGATGGTTCTTAGCTGCACAGTAGGAAATATTTGTAAATTTAACCACACCGATATGTAGGAGATTTGCTTACATGTGTGTGTATATATATATATATATATATATATATATATATATATATATATATATATACACACATATATACGTGTATGTACACAGGTGTGCGTACGTGTGTATATATGTATGTGTGTATGCATGCGTTTACATATACGAAGTTTATGTTAGATGTAGCTTACTTGATCATAGTGACGTAAAATTATTGCTATTATTGTGTTTTTCTTAGATGCGTACTGTTACCATTTCTTGTTTTTTACTTTTATTTACTTCTATTATCATGGTAGAAATTCTATAGACATTCGTGTGCATTACCACAACAAATGTCATCAAAATGTTTTATATACACCATTTTATGTAAAATCTGTTCCTTTAATTTGTGGTTAAGTGAAAGAGAAGGCGACAATGCCTTAACTTAGCCACATTGAAATTAAAGACGATTTATTATGAGAAAGTGGTAATGCTAAAAATTTTCTCTTGCATCAATGATAGCTTTCATATAAATACTTAGGAACCAGCCTAATATTCCCAAATTTGTATAACAACTAAAAATGTTTAATATTTACTCAGCTTACAAACTAGAGTACAAGTGTACCATATACAGTGAATAGGTCAAAATATTCGCACACTATTTAGAAGGACGTTTTTTTTTTTACAAAGTCGTTTGATGTTACTCTGTCCAGCTTTCTTAAATGTTACCAGCAATTTTTCGAACTAGCGTGAGAATTTCATAGACTAGAGCATGTATTTGCTATTAAACTTCTGCTTTTTTTTAATGTTGCAAACCTTTTGCATACATAAATTTGGTCAGTTGTTTAGTTAAATACTGGTCTGCCGAAAAAAGTATCAACGTGAGTCATAAAACAGAACGACAGATGGGTCAGAATTCGATGAAAAAAGTACCACTAATAAATGCTACTCGCCAATTTAGTGTTCCCTCATAATGGTTACATTCTTGAAAAATGTATTATTTCTGATAATATTGAAGAATGCCACATTATTATATTGCAGGTAATTAAAATTAATAATCTCTTATTTAAACTATATGCTGTAATTTGTAATATTTTTATGGTTATTTATTGATGAACCCTCTTAGAACTATGGAAAAAATTGTTTTGCCAACCTTTATACAGGTAATTCTTTCATTCTCTTGCAGTGAGCTTTCTTTCGTCAGATCAAATAGTTTCGGTATTCTTCGGTATTTTCTCTTAGTCAACTTGTCTCGTAGTGCTCACAGCGCTTGCTGCGGTAGCATCTGGCTCTCCTGTTACAATCAACATACCGGATTCTCCCACAGCACAAAAGGAGATGGCCGCATCTTTGATGCAGGTAAGACACATAACTACATACTACCCGGTTCTTGAAAAAGAAACAACATTGACGGTTGTCTTGGTAAATAAGTACTTAAAATAATATATGTATTGATGTAGACTCGTGCGATAGCATTTAAATTCGATCAAATCTATACTCTTTGAGAATTAATAACTTTTATTTTGCTTATAGGGGGCCCATGGTGGCCGAATGGTCAGACCATTCGTCTCCCATTAAGGCGATCCAGGTTCGATTCCCGGCGGGGTCTGTCCCCGGATTTTCGCATGTGGGAATCGTGCCAGACGATGCCGTTGGTCGAAGGGGTTTCTCGGAGATCTTCCGTTTCCCCCGCTCCCTCATTCCTGTGCTGCTCAATACTCACCTCATGTCACTCCTCACCAGCGCTTAAGACCTCATGTTAAGCGCTGACCAAAATCTCTCACTCTCACTCTCTCGTTTGCTTATAAATAAGTGGCATGTAGCTACAATTTGGTTGGGAGAGATAAGGTAATTTGGTATTCAAAAGTGCTCACTAAAAAAAACTGCTTGTACACACAGTGACAATCTTAATCGACGTTTCAGAGAGAGCTGCAGCAGTAATTGTTACCTCCTTTTGAGACTCTGCGAGGTCCTCCTCCATCCAACATCAACAGGAATGACTAAAAATTTAGCAATATGTGGGCACTTCTCTTCACTAACAAAATTAGGCTAGAAAATAACAGAGGGACTAGTCCTTTCACGATTGATCAAACATCCGAGCAAACCAGGTGAGAGGCAACCAGGGATTGACCGAGGCGACAGCCAATTACAGCAGAGATAGCAGGGGATTGGCCGACAGCTCTGCCCAATCAGGGAACACGCAGGCTCAACCCACAGCATATAAAAGCAGGAAGATCTTGCAGGCAATCAATGAATCCTAGGTCACTGTAATAGGAAGAGTGGGTGGACCTGAAGTCTGCGAGGAATTTTACTGGACACAGGTGCCAGTCAGGCTGCGGTAATATATTTCGAACTGCTGCTACAGCTCTTCACATATCACTACAACCCCGCCAAGGCGGCTGGTTATCTGTGAATGATGCAGTCGACTCAACAAGGGATGAGATACCTGCTCGACTGAATCAACGACCTGGGATGCACCAACGAGCTCCGGTGGCAGATTCTACGGCACTGCCACAGACGCTAGATAAGCCTTCTCCAAACCGGTTGCAGGGGGCTTCACATGTGCTACAACCACGGCCCTTTCCCCAACTGGGTTGGGTGTCGCCAACATATTATTGCCAGTAGCAGGTTTACTCCAGTGTTGAAGTCAACTGGTTTACTGCTGCTTCATACACTGTAACTTCAAAAGGCTGTGAGGGACCAAATTTGCCGGCTATTGCAGTCTCTTAGTCTCTCCATAGCGCTCGACGCACCGCGGACCATGGCGTCTCCCTCCTACTGTTAACTGAGCAAGACAGAGAATGCACGGTCACCAAGTTAACATTATTACGATTGGTGTATAGTCTAACCGACTGGAACGCACAATATCCTCCCCTTAGAACATCCCCATCTATCTGGGAGGTTCCGCCAAGCCAGCTGGCAGGTCGAGGATCACCTCGTGCTGCGAGGAGAGGCAGTACAAATAAAATTGGCAATCGGGAGAAACGTAGTCTGTCTTCTTCAAGCTTTCCAGCAGTGCTCAGCTCGCCAGGATGATCCTGGGTCGAGACCCACGACGTACCTCTGTCCGTCGTGAACCGACTCTTCCATCATCAGCCTCCAACATCATGCTAGCGGTGAGGTGTACGTGTCCAAAGGGTCACCTATTATAGAGTACAGCATGAACGTAATTTACTAAACAGCCGCTACCCCGCTACCCTCCTATCTAAATTATGTAGTACAATTGTGTAGTGATGTAACAACTTAACCGTGTATAGTAAAGGCACCGTATTTACATAACGTATTTCATTCAACCGTTAACCATCACATGGATAGTTCACTTTACTAGCTTCAGTACAAAGTGCTTACCCATCCCAACCCTTTTTAGCTCTTTAGTAAATCATATTTAAATAAATTTTTGTAACTTTTGGTCACAGTTACTGCTGCTGCAACTCTACCCTGAAGATGGAGGCTAAAATGTTCTCCGAAACGTCGAGAAGGAATACGACAGTGACGCGGCTACAACCCGGAAGCATAGAAACTGTAGAATTATATTTTCAGTGTCAGTAACAAGAACTGTTTGGCAACGAATTCAATATTGGAATGCTTGGTGACCGATAAGATAATTATGTAACAAAACCGTTAACGTTGTACATAAACAAATAATGATTACATACATGTAAAGTATTAGAGGCCCAAATTTTGTGAATGTGTGTGTACAGTAGTAACGAACGTGTGCCTTTACGTCCTGTCGATTTAAATTATAATATATTGCTACTTAAAATGTTTATTAAGAACTATAAATAACTAACAGGGGTAACAAAATATATCTGTAAATTAATTTATTTGCAACCGATGGTCACACAACAACGCAAATATGATCACTTTTTTTAGGTATTTAACTTGTATTGAATTTATTTAAGACCTAAATTTAATTTAACATTTTGAGGTTGGTAATGTTTGTTTTTCTAAAAAAGCTAGAAACTGTTCGCGCACATACACCGCTGTAATAACTCCGCTCCCATATTGTTTGTCCAAGAGACAACGGATACACTGGTTCTATTGTACGACGTTCGTTATTGGCTGGTCTTCGACCAATACATTAACAAGCAGACTGTGGTACAATCAAAACCTCATTGAGCACGTAAAAGGATTCGAAATACACCGAGAGCATTCATTCTATATTAAACAGGCATATTGTTCTTCAAAACCTGTTTTTGAGTGCAAGAGTGCGGACCACAGATTATTGGGACAACTGACTGAGTATACAGACTACATGAGATAACACACTGTACTATGCATAAATAACCCCACTCGAGAGCAGCCAGTTGAAAAGTGTTATGCAAAACTTTATTCTAGAAGTGTTTTTTTTTCCTCCGAAAATCTGCTGTGAGGGTTGTTCGTGTTACAACCTGATAAACACTATCGACATAGTGACAATATTTCGATGGGGATTTGCTGCTGAAAGGTTGCAAAATATTCAGTTGTACGTATCTCGATAACGGCGTTCGTTACAGATGGCAGAAGTATTTCTCAAACAGGACATCGAAGTAACTGAAGCCAAGGACCCCGAAGGAAATTTTGAAATGCGTATCGGTGGTTTTACTGGTGTTATCAAGACAAGGAGCAAAATCAACCAGGATCAAGAACTAGCTGCACGTAAGAGTAAAACAGGCCCATTTGTTTACTGAAAAGTGCCTTTAACTTGAGAGGTGAAACCAGTGGGTCAGAGTGGTCATATGACGCCTATCCATCTACTGCAAAGGGGAATTGCTAAGATGAAAACACTTTACCATCACGTCTCCAGTACAATAAATGTGTGTGATACTATGATGTTTGCAAAATGACTACTGATATTAATATAAATCTTGAAAAGTTCATACAGTTGCTCGTAATTATTTTACTCCAGTTATAATTCTTGAGTCTTAACCCCCTAACAATGAACTTATCCGCAGTGTCACTCGCTTCCCACCAAGGCGATCCGGGTTCCATTCTCGGTGGAGACGGTCCGTGATTTTTCGCATCTAGGAATCATGTCGGACGAGTCCACGTGTCAGTAAGTTTTCGCTGGGTTTCCCGTTTCTTCAGCCCTTCTCCTTCCAGTCTCCACCGTAGGGCTCCATTTTGTGCCATACTCCAAGGAATGTCAAGACACCTACACCTTTCAATTATGCATTTAATTTACTTGTATAGACTTAATTTCCGATTATCAAACAAACTAAATACAATTTTTAATGTGCAGAGTAACACAATCATTTTCAAATCTTAACAATTCGTTTCTGTTAATGAGATTTGAATAAGTACCTTACAGATAGGGACCTGAAAAATTCGCGTTTCCTTTCAGGCAGAAGCTGGAATTCCACCAACTGTATATTCAGGTCACTTTCACAGTTGGTGCTTGACTTATTTAACACCTCGTGTAAGTCGCTCCACCAGTAATAAAATTGAACTAAATGCCGGCCCATCCATATCACTGTGTCAGCGAGCAGCTAATGAAGATCTGCTGTTAGCTTGGGTGTACACATATTCTTGTAGACTAGCCTACACGTCAGTGAATCCGCGAATTTTTTCGGTCTCTACTTACTGATTAAATTTGTAAAGAAAATTTATAACTATGTTGACAAAATTTTGTTGCCCATACAAAGCGTCAAGGCTGAAGAAAGTGTCATTTAATTCTCTAATTGATTTAAAACCATTTTCAAAAAATTTAAAACCTAGATATTATTTTAACCAAATATTTTGAACAAATGTAAGAATTCCTGTCCCAGTTTATATAAACATTCAGTAACTGTATAGAAGCTTTGCAATTGCTGGAGGATTTTGCGCACATGGTTGTAACATTTTTTAAGCAAATTAATGAATATTATTCGTGTCTATTACGTACATTTCTCACCTCTACAGCATACAAAACTATATTTTATGATTGTACACTTCGAACCCACTTAGAATACGCATTACATTGTTGAATGATTAACAAATTTTTTAAGGGTAATCGTAACTCAATGTGACATTTTTGTGTAGCAAAGTGTTACGTGGTTGAGCTCAGTATAAATGTAAATATTCATAAGACCTAGGCTTCAAACTATGTAACCTTCCAAAAATGTGGTATGAAAACCATTAAATTTAATAACAGTTATTTAATTATTTGAAAAGTAAATGATTTTGAAAGAAGGAGGATAAATCCTTGATTTTAAATGGCTGTTAATGTTCGTTAAACTAAATTTATAGTTCATCATTTAACATTACACGTACTGTAATACTTACATATTTCACTATTCTAGAGAAATTTTGTATTGTTTGCAATCGTATTTTTGTACAAGTGTTTTCATTTTAAGAATTTAGTACATATTTTATTAATAATTGTTACTATACTGTTTTAAACGCATGGAATATACTTACTGCGGCTACGTATCATGATCTCTGTTATTATACTATCTCGTCAACAAAGCAAATTTCACCAATCATTGTCAAGTAATTAAAATGCTGTTCTAAGTTTTACATCCTGGGTCTTTTGCGTAATGGAACCTTTCCAAAGCCTCTAATCTTATTCATAATCAAAAACATCTTCACAACCATTCATGTTTTCCTACAGGTAAGACCTAAAAAAAGTGAAGGATTTCTTTTTAAGAGTATCTACAAATGATTTAAAAAAACCATGATTTTGATTGTATTGAAATGCTCAAATTTAATCTGTACATGAAGCGAGACATCCCAAGAATGTTTGAGATTATGTAACCAGAATAATATATCGATACAGTAAGCCTATCAAACACACAGTTGTGTGATTTTCGTGCTTAGATGTTTCCTAAAGCGACATTTTGACGCCTCATTGTTTAATGTTGGTGGTGAATAAAGATGCCACATATTAAGTAGCTTTTGAATCAATTTCTTCCAAACAAAGCTTGTTTACTCGCATGCAGACATCAGTAATAATTTAGGCGCTGCTTAGAATCTTTTGACGTGTAAATTAGAGTCAGACATACATATCTGTTGACTAAACAATCTTAAGGATGAATTACATATAGCCAACACTAAATATGCTTACTTATTCACGATATGTACTAAGCTAGTAAATGGGACCTATCGGTCCATAAAATGTTGTACATCATAATTTGCACTATCTTTTTTGGAGAAAAATAATAAAACAATGTGGCAAAGGTCAATCCTCTTAGACTTTTATTGTATTATTATCAACAAAACCTGTAAAGTGAACTGCAATCGAATTATGAATAGAAAATTACCACGTTAAAAAGTGAAAACAATAATTTTCTTACACATTCAGTTAGAATATATGAATTATTTAGAATGAGGTTTCGGTTCCATGCCAAATTTCGCTCTAAAGACACCTGAATTTTCTAGAAATTTTATGTACAACCTCTGTAAGTCCAGGACATAAATATTTTTTTTTATAAAATTAAATTTTATTATCACGAATTATTTTGACGTTACGTGACGCAGTTGTTTGTTACTTAGGTCTAACTTCCGGGAGGTTCTGGGCTCGAATTCCGTTAAAAGCTGCGTGTGAACGTTCAATTCTGACACACAAAAACTACTAGGCAGATCGAATTAGTGCAATTTACAGTAGTCGTTTAAACGGGGAAAATTGCAGTTCGCTTTTCACTTAGGTTCCTCTACAACATCAGCTGACATATCGTCGGTATACTACCAAAAGTGATTATGTCATATATGTTATTTTGTTTGAAAACACTATTAAATTGTGGGTATTAAAAAAAGTGGTAAGTTACTATACTGTGACACAACAGTACGAAACGACGAATAGACTTTAAACTTGGGCAATTGTTCGTGAACAACACATACATATTCCTAGCATTTTTATCATTTTATCTCATTTTTACTTGGTAACTTTTGGCAGTAAACCGACGATATATCATCTCACTAATCTCAAGTTTGGGGCCTCAAATACGTTTCCGCGAAACCTTTGCCCACTGAAACTTTGTAATGGCGATAAAGTTCAAGTGAATATTTTGAAAATATATAATTGAGGGCACCGTCACCAATGGGTAAATCAGATGTATGTCATTCGATTAGCCTCTTACCTTAGGTGTCTGTAACTACCCCGCAATTACAAATTGGCAGGGCTATAAATAAGGCCCAGGCGAAGTCGCTGTTAGTGGCAGGGACAAACTTAAGACTGCTTTTCGCGTGGACAGCTATAGCTAGTTATCCTGCTGCAGAATTAGTTCAACTAGCCGCTTGGACATTATAACACTCGATGACTGAAGTACCAATCTTGTGTACAAAAAGGTTTTTCAATTAAAGTAAATATTATCAGTTACGAATAATACTCGCGAGCAAAGCTGCGGGGGACTGCTAGTTATGTATGAAATCACAGCGATGCGAAGAATTCATCTGGATGTTCCTATTTGCAAAACTATTATGGCCACTGTTATTGAGTTCATATGAGACGTTCTTGTCATTTCACTAACCAATTACGAAAACAAGGGTAAGTTGTTTAGGAGTAATGCCATGGCCGCCTTTAGTAGAATGCCGGAGTCTTTTATGTGTCAACGCTGCATCGGAGGCCTGCAGCCGGTCGCTCATTGGCTGCCCTAGTCAGTGTAGGCGTGTAAACGCCACTGAAGCTGCATCTATGCACGTTGCAAAGGCTAGGGTGGCCAAGAAGTGACAAGCAGCAGGCCCCCGATGCAGTGTTGCCACATTCAAGTCTCCGGCCTTCTACTAAAGATGGCCATGGTAATGCTCGTCCCTCGTAGAAGTTTCAAATCCCCTTATCTGGATAGTCAGCTGTGATTCTATGTGTATCATCTAGCATAAATAATAAAAATAGTAATTTTATTTTGATATCGGATGTCTTCGACAGCCATTGATGAAAACTCAACTGGCATGTCTACAGTGTTATAACTTCCACGGAACTCTCGAAATAACTTTTGAGACATGCCGGGATTATGCATAGGAATAATGATTTCCTCCTGTGTTCTGTAATCAGATAATTTAAATCGACAGGACGTAAAGTTAAATCGTTACTACTGTACACACAAATACACAAAAATTGGGCCTCTAATACTTTACATGTATGTAATCATTATTTGTTTATATACAACGTAAACGGTTTTGTTACAAAATTATCTTATCGACACAGTAGTCGAATGAAGACCAACTGTACATCTGGGACATAATGTTGTGCTATACACTATTAATTTCTGACTGTGTCTAAAGAGGTTCGTTGTAGTCGTCATACACATCACTTGTATGAACAGTTTGGATAAAAATATTGTCATAACATTGCTTTGAAATTCCTTATTATGTCCCTCACAAAATGGCCCACAGGATGTGGCCAACCATTGAAGTGAAAATTGCAGATATGATACAGAATTCTAGTGTGAGTGTTTTGGGACGTGAAACCTTCGGTCGGCAATTCAGTTTTAAAGGACGTACATTTATTTTGAACACGTGACAGCCCATTGGCGATGTAGTCTGGACTAAAACAGAATAGAGTACTGAACTTTGTACGCTTAGATAAATTGTACGACAACACATGAAGTTATCACCCTCCTAACCGGCTCCTATTCCTTTTTATTCTTGAAATACATAGTAGTTCCGACCATTGCCTCATATCTGAAAATACTATTAAGTTGTCGGTAAACTTATTGAAGAAGATCTTCTTGGTCGTGATGACAAAATGTATATCTGCACAGAGAAAAACGAACCAATAGCAACGGCGGTCGTCAAGGCTCCAGCTGACAAAGATTCGGCCAAATACTCGTTCGGAGAAAAACACCTGCGGTATAGGAATCTGGGCAGCAGCTTCTACAAGTACCATGTTTACGGCAACATGTGGCAAAACACCCGAGGAATCTGCGAGAGGGAAGGCTCCCACCTGGTCATCCTCAACTCCGACAAGGAAGCACAGTTTATTGGAGACATGTTCGCTCGACACCCCAATCCGCACGCAATAAACCCTGACCAGATTTGGTTGGCGCAAATGACATCGAAGAGGAGGGTTACTTCTTCACCTTAAGAGGTGAGTGCGATCATCTAAATAAAATAAATGAGTGAAGCATTTTTATCACTGCATAACATCGAGCACTGGTGATGGTGATATGAGGCATAGCGTCTCTAGTAAAATGCCACGGCCTTTGATTTGGAAACCCTCCAAGAAATTGATTTAAGCTCTCTAAATATAGTGGAATTACCTTATTCGGAGAAAACTATTGCCGTTGGATGTCTCAAAGTACTACTTAAAAAGACCGTTTATTTATTTAGTCAAGGTTGTCAGAACAAAGGGCCCCGGCCATAAACTAGAAACGGCTATGTATGAGGTTAGCATAGAGCAGTGCAGGAATATTTAGGATAAGAGAACGGGAGTTCACCGAAAAAAGCCTCCTAGATACGGTCCCGACCGCCACGATTCCAACATGTGGATTTCGAAAGTGACGCCACCGGGAAATAAACCCGGCTTGGCGTGGTGTTGGGCATGTGGTCTAACCACTAAAACATCTCGAAATTTCAGCCTTTTTCTCGAACTTTGACACAAGGTGGACAGAAGGTCATCTTTTTTAGGTTCCTCACAATAGAGTTACCGAGCATCAGTTCTCATAAATTTCCAAGATTAGGTATTCTTAGCTAAGATGGCACGACGCACAAATTAAAACTAGTCATCCAGATAAACAATTTCATCAAATTTTTGGAAGTCAGCTTGGAAATTTTAAAAGGAGCATTCATAGAGAACAGTTTTGCCAACCATATGAGCAAACAATTTGAGGAAGTTTTGGACATAAAATAAAATATATCTGACACGCGAAATATAGTTTAACTGGGACGAAAGAGATCTGTTTAAAGATTTTATTATGTTCGCCAGGATATTAGAGTTTACAGCGTAGTAAAACATAATTTCATCACAATTATTTCAAAAAGTTTCTAAATAATTCCAACTGAATTGCACACTTACATTATATCGGCAGAACACGCCATTGTTTATTTTTCGTGCCCCTTGCAATGTCCTGAGGTACGTCGGTTAAATTTTATTTTTCACTTTGCATGTCTTCATGCCACTGTGAGAGGCTTTCTAACAGTTTTACTTTACAGACGTGCATGCTCGGGACCATACCATGGTCTTAAATAAGATTTTATGTTTTTTACAATAGCACCATATTGCTCTACGCTACTCCGAAATCTTCGCAGTCACTGTGCTAAGTTACAGTGTAGAATTTCTCAAACCAGCATATCCCTAAAAAAATTACTACACATGACATTATAACACATTATCCCTCTAAAGTATACTAGTTTTACACTGCCTGCGGCGCCAAGCGTTCAACCAACGCAAGTAACTTTCATTATAAAAATGTTTTCTGGCTGCCAAGAAAAAATTATTTGTTCTTTTTGTTTTACATGCTATACAGAAACATGAATTTACGACATATAAATACTTTAAAAGTATTATTAAATGATGTTCTTCAAAATGTTTTCATAAAGAAGAACTTTATTTTCACTATGGAAATGAAAATAAGTATTATTCAAGCGTCCGGGAATATACTTTTAAATTTCACCCAGGACGAAGGAAGAAAAAAAAGGTATATCGACTACCCCAGCGAATTCTCGTTTCACACTAAAATATAAACTTTTTAATGGCATACTTCTCTGTAGGGCATTGACTGTCAAAGCCACCATATCTTAACAATAAAAAAAATTATAAGAATAATCACGTTTACAATGTTCTAAGACGCTGTATTGCAAGCGCATGGACTACGTACCGACGTGTTCTAAGAAATGTTTTTACAAAACTATTTAACTCAGCCCACTGTTTGCAGACGATGAATAAATAGCATTTAAAAAAAACACCACACTCGCTACATAAATACAATTCAGATGCAGTAAACTTATTTTCTCAAAGGGTGACCCAGCCAATGGACTTGTATGGGAGCTAAATGAATACACCTACTAGGGAGTCACTAAGATGTCAGTCTCTGCGTTTCCAATAGCAATTCGATTAGTACGTAATAATGCCACTGATCCCAGCAAACGTAAAATTCATACATTTTTGTTAGTGACAAACATACTATATTTGTGTTACACTCTGAGAAGCTGTTATTTTCAGAGGGACGTCAACACGAGAGTCCATAACCTCAAAAACTCAGCACCACGAAGTGACAACCAAAACAGCGGCTGCTTACTATATCACAAGTCATCTTCATACCATTCTTACCTTCATAGCTTTTTCAACCTCCTGTAACTTAAAATGTGAAAACTGAATGCACAGGAAATCATACTAAAGGTCGTTCGGGATAACGTAAACACAAAAAATTTAACCACTGAAAAATATTTCCAGCCATTACTGTATGCAATTCAACATAAACTATAGTTGCCTCACTGCTTGTGTGGTTGGCAGCGAAATTACGCGATATAGTTCCGTATATTTTTATATTTAAAGTCAACAACACTCAACCGAAATCTACATAATCGTATTTTATATAATTAACAAACTTGTTTCTTATCAAACGGTAGAGATTCATACCGACTGCACATTTTATCTTACACGCGCAAACATTAAGTGACGTGTCCATAGAGGTTAAATATTTCTCACCGTCAGCCGTTACGCGCGGAAATATACGAATTGACTGAAAGAAATCTGGTGCAGTGACTAATGGTGACAAGACATTTAATACGCGAGCTCGTGTAATTGCTTCCTTCATCCCGCTCCGTTATGCTGCTATGAAAAATCTACACTTTAGTTCTAATAGCAGTTTTACTAATAAGGAATTACGTAAAAAAAGTAACACACGTACCTAATGAACAATAATAAAAATACCTAAAAAGTAATCATCTTGTTCATGTGGTTACTTTGGGTTAACATGTCAGGTACTGAACTGGCGTATTAAAGATTGTGGGTTCGAAACTGGTTGTGAAGCTTCAGTTTTTCTTGACTTTAGTGTATGCTTTTCTTGAGCTTGTGACGTAACTTAGAAAAATGAGGAATTAATATTAAGTTACACATTTTTGTAATAAGTATAGTTACAAAAAATAGTTACTTTTCTAATTAGTGAAAATTTCAACTTTAATCAGTGACTTAATTTTGCTGATGTTATATGTAGATTCCACTAATTCCCGATGGAGCAGTTTAAACAATTTGAATCAGTGGAAAATCACTAGAAAACTGTGAAAATCCACAGTTTCCAATTTTAACGAACGACTGGAGTAGTGACAAGAAAATTGCACAATAGGAAGTATGACATCAAGATGCTTGTTTGTTTGGACGCGTAGTACAGCCTCCCAGAGTCACTCGGAATATTTACGTCCATAAACACAATTGTGTTAACTTTCGTGTGACAGAAGGGCTTCATCTTCTATAAAATTACCCGTGTAAATACAAAACAAATAACACATCACAAGTAAAATAAACGTAGAAATGTCCGCAAGATCTGCACAAAGTAAATATCTGCCAAGTGACTCACTAACAACAAAAAGTAGCTGAGGAATGAAATGTACCTAAAATAGTTCAATTTGAATCTTTTCCCGTGAAAACATATTTTATTACATAATTATGCTGATTATAAGCAAAGGTTGTGTAGGTCTCATACAGTAAAATTGGAGTACTAAATCTCAAATTATTTTTCTGTTATGAATATTACATTACTTTCATCATAAAATTATTGTATAGTGACGAAAATTACATACATATGAGCGCAATAATTTACCATCTTCAGTAAACCACAGGTATTTATGTTAATATATATTAAAATAAATTTTAATGTTATTGTTTGTGTTGCATATTTCTTGCTATTCTTCAATTATGATGTACTAATTTCACTTATATGGGTATTAGTTTTCCCCAAAAAATTATAGTTTTGAGGGTTAGGTAAAAGTGTAGTAATCTACGGTTTAAATTTCCACCAAGTAGAGAGTATGCATTTAAACGATATCAGTATAATTAACGAGCTTACTTTCCTAAATGTGGGTTCAAATGAACCCAAAAAACTGCAATCGGTCAAGCAGTACTGGAAATACGACATAACATATTTATTTATCCATGTTATGCACTCTTATGGCATAGTGGATCAGTAACAGTAAACGCTGCTTAAATAAAATTTTGAATAGTAAAAAAAGTCACGTACTTAAGCCATTAAATCATTGAAATATTTGAGTCTACTTTACTACCTCGTTCAGAAAACAGTGTTCGCACACTGAACTGTTTACATAAAACATTTGGCTGTAGTTGGCCCAGTATAATTTCATATAATAAATATGTACAAATGTATGATATTACAGCTATATACGCGGGTATAAAATATATTGTAATAAAATCAAAGTTTGGATATAAAAATATAAAATCATGTGTAAAATTTTGTTGCAATCAGTTTAGTAGCACCCGATATGTAAAGGAAAATCTAAATTTATGCATATTGTGTTATCTTACAAATTACAAAAAGTCACGTCGTTGTTTACGACTACGGAGCAGCAAATGCCAAATTACCCTTTCCCTTACCTAGTTGTTGTGGTTGTTTACTTGTATGTCTCAAGATCAGTACAGCTTAAGAGGCCGTTCCAGTGATCAGGCGCATGTATGCAGCCCGCATTAACCCCTTGTAAATTAAGGCTAATATTACTATCGCTATAGCAATATAATTGAAACGGTTACATCACCAGTCATACAAAAAAAGTTTTGTAAAATTTTTAGTTAAACAATCTTTACACTTGACTTCGGCGAATGCAAAGAAAATAAGAACTAATGTGTCTTTGATAAGACACGAAGATAATGTTGATATGTGTAATAATCTTACTGTTATAGCGGCAGTAAGATTAGCCTTGAATTACATTAAGTTAATGCGGGTTGCATATAGGCGCCTGAAACACGTTGAATACACGTAGCCTATGCTTTGAACACACATGCATACATTGTCAAATAATGTGGATCCGAGAGAGAGAGAGAGAGAGAGAGAGAGAATAAATATATTGTCAGCTATTATCAACGATAGGAATGATATTATGATGTGAGCAGCATGGAGCAGCGGCGGAATGATAGAGTGGGGCAAACGGCTGACCAACGGCATCGTTTGGCACGATTCCCGCATGTGGAAATACGGCACGACCTCGCCGGAATTTGATTCCGTATCTCTTTAATTAATAGTGTGTGCCCTAGCCGCGGCACCTTACGGTTGTTCAAGAGTGGAAAAATCACAATTTTAAATTTGTATGAAATAGTAATAATTTTATGCACGATATTTGGGAGTACAACTTCCTCTTACGGAAAAAAAATTAGCTCAGCCAGTTTTCAAAGTCAAAGTTGGCATATTTTTACTTTATAGAAAACTTGAAAACCAGTAAACGTAGTTAAATAAAAAATCACATCGAAACTACATGCCACTGCATACGGCCTGAAACATATGAAAACACATTACAAAAAATCTTTTGTGTTAGAATTTTTTTTTTAGTTTCCTAATTTTTCATTAATTTAGCAATTTTTTTAATACAAAAATATTTTGTATTGGGTTTTTATATGCTTCAAGCCGTACCTCGTTACATGTAGTGTTGATGTGATTTTTTTTTCCATTTCACTATGTTTACTGGTGTTTAAGATTTGTATATAAAGTAAAATTATACACATTTTGACTTTAAAATGCCATTATGGGAAAACTGGCTGAGCTAATTATTTTTCGTAAGAAGCAAATGTACGTTCAAGTAATGTCTACAAAGCTAACCCTATTTTATATAAATATAAAATTAAGTATTTTTTTTTTCACTTGAACACCTTTAATAACGCCACGCCTTTCTACGAGATAAATTTTACCGTAATTATCACCCTTGTCCATAATTGTCTTCTTTCTTTAACCCGTTTAGACATCTTGGGCGATAAAAAGATTGTGATACGCGCATCATTCACGGATGGCAGGAGATTATCAAACAAACCGTCTTGATATGCAGTGTCCTCCAAAGCAACAGATATTTTTGAAAAAATGTGCCACAATACACGACAAGAATTCTAGATGTTTGTGTACATAGTGCACAAAAACAAGACGTAAACTAATACTCAGTTATAAAATATGCGCAATTCACGTTATTGTTTGTGACAGGATATATACAAATCTGAGTACGATCTGTGAGTTCATAAGTTGCTGACAATATGTGATGTTATTTGCGTGATAGATACTTTAAATAAGAATCGTTTATCTGGCATTAGAACTATTAATTATTTACCTTAAGCATTCTCCGCGGCAGGCATTGTTTGTAAGGTCAATAAGAGACGTCGAAATATTGTACAGTCTGCAGTCTCTTCTGCTGCCAGGTAATATCACAAACATCGCAAGTATCGATACATTATCCCTGATTTGACAGACTTCTGTATTAGGAGCGCATAGTCGTCAACCATAAGGGATGGCATGTTATAATGAAGAATAGACAGAATGCAACGAGAGGCGGAGGAATCGGGAGTACCTGCAAGAAAACTCGTTCATCGGCAGCAACGTCAACTATGTTTACGACACGCAGAAAATATAGGTACAAACATTGTTGGAAATGGAATCAAGAGTAGCGCATTTGGAGACAATACCGTAAGTATTATCAGTACTTAGTTTATTTGGAACACGTATATTATAAAGGACCTGTATCCTGATACATAGCTGCATGACTATACGAAGGTTTCATACCACGTAGGCGCTACACTGAAAACTGCCACCCATGCGCCTTCTATTATGCAACCTGAACTTCATGCGTGGCCGCACAGCGTTGTTGTCCAGGCGTTGTGTACGCTACTGCTCTTAGTTCAATAAAAATTGCAATACAATATATTTACAAATGTGAATCGACAACCTTTTTGTGTTACGGTTTATCAAAAGAAACTCTGTCGAGTTTGGACATAGCGATTTGGGGCATACTGTCTATTTCCTACATAATTATTGTGCACCTAAAGAAAAAATTCTAACAGCATAATTACAATAGACAATAAATATATTTAGTTTTCAATAATTTGAAAATGTAGTAACAACAAAAAAATAGAAAGAAAAGCAGGATAAATTTCCGGAAATGCTTTCAACTTAATTCGCAAAATAAATATTTAAGTTTTCCTTGAATGTAAATAGGAATGCATATTCAGGGGAAATTTCAAGGAACAGAATGAATTTTTTTCATGAGGCACAATTTAAATTTGTTCATCAGAATTCAGATATGTACCAATTTTATCAGTCCTGTGTGTGTAGCAGTCAAAATATGAAGGAAATATTTATATGTAAAAAATTAGGGTTGAATGACTTACCCTATACATTTTTTTAATAAAATTATGTTTTACTTATGTTGCGGTGTAAGTATACATACATGTGCGTAGTTAACGACAGTAACTAAGGTACTATGTATCATTTTTCTGGACCATAGTTGAAAGTCGATTTTAATATAATGACGTTAATGAATTTGAAGATTTATCTTAATAATAGATCCTTTCAACATTAAAATATGTGTATTAATATAAACAGTGTTTCTATTTATGACGAACAATAAATAAAGACAGCAGGCAGGAATGGATACATGTACATTTTCAGTTGTACCTTCAACATTATGAACTGTTGCAGGAACTGTCTGATAAGGCAATACCATTTGCTGTGTTGGGGAAACCTATCAAGATAATAACGACTTCGCGGCAGATACATGTAGCAAATTTAAATCCCAAAAACAGAGATGGCAATACGTTTACTGCGAGTCATTTAAAAGGGCTTCATTGTATTCCACAATAGCTTGCTAAATGTAATAACTTCATATAATAACACTTTCAAAAACAATTTTAATTTTAAATAACGTTATATGTATGTGATTGACATGATTTTCCATGATTATAAATTACAATTAAATATATAGAAATCCGTATTTGTTGTGAAATATTGTTCCGTCAGTTGACGATATCACACAATTTAACAAGTAATTTTAAAATTTTTACATGTTTATTTATATTCCTTTCTTTCATAATGTCGTTTTTCTTTTGATAATATTTCAATTTGAGTTACGGAGTACATATTAACCATATTTAGAAAGATAATCCATTATGTATTTCTCCTGGAAACAGTACATTTTGGAAAAGGCCTACATTTCTGTGTGTTTTTAACTTAGTCAAGTAAATCATACGTCATGCTATCTACTACCGCACACAAAAATATTTATAATATTGCAATTTAAGAAAAACAAAACACCTGATGCTTGCGAACCAGCGTTTTTAAATTATTCACAAACGAAAATAAAATTTTCCGTAGCAGTTGAAGGTTTCATTCACTACTGAAATTAGCTTAAATGTTTGTCCGTTCAAAAAATCAAGTAATCTGGTCAAATTTCCTTCTGGCTTGCTAATGGCATTTTACTAGTGACATAAAATACGTATAGCTCACTCAGTGTTTGTTAAACATTATTTAAACTTTTTTTATACGCTGTGCGTAATAGTAGATAACATGAAGAAATATTTAATTGGCAAATTAAATTATTGCTACGTATATTCACATTTTCAGAAAATTTTTACTTTTAAGGTAGGCCTACTCTATTATGAAAAACCGGAATAGTTTTGTTATATGCAACTATTTACCTCAGATATGATAGAAATATCGTAAAATATGGTCTTGCTATGATATATCTGTTAATCGCTAACTAATATCTTCACTACACATATTGCTACGTTAATAATGCGTAATAATAATTAAGGTATACTTTCAAAGTGTAGCAATAATAAGCGGTTTTACATTTATTCGATAACATTTATTCGAAGTGAGATGATGTTTGTTTATTTTTATGATCATTGCTCGATACGGTCGCACAAAAATCACATCAATTCAACAGGTATGGAATGAAATTGTTAACAAACAGGGCATGTGTAGGTAACGAAGTAGAAAAACTGAAATGTACTCTCGACAGAGAGCAATTACAAACTTCTACATAATAATGAACATTTAGAGAAAATCCTAAGAAGTAAATCAATTTGTAGTACACAGGAGTATTTTAATATTTTTGGCTAATCAAACATCCTTGTGTTCTGTAGAGTAAATTACCAACGGTGTAAAAGTAATCCTTTTCTGTATGAGGAACCAAGTTCACTTTCATAAGGACAATATAAATTGAAGCGGCAACCACTCTAAAGACTAATTCTATTTTAATTTAACTGTGACGAAGCGAGACGGCGCAATAATAACAGCATGGGCTCTTATTCGGGAGAAGCCGGGTTCGATTCCCGACTTTGGCCATTCTGATTACAGGGTTTTCCATGGTTTCTGGAAATCGCGCAATAAGATCGTTCCAGGAATTTATGTAACCTTATTTTTATTTTTATACTCGTACCAAATATTTTTTTAGACATAAATTGTGACTAGATTTTGTACATCTAAAAAAAAGAGAAAAATATATACATGTTACAAATATGAAAATAATGACATGGTGATGAAAATTGCTGTCTACCTTGGCCTTAACATACGGTTCATGTCCTCGTGTGAGGTTGTATGTAACCGTCTACGATTATGTCGACGAGAGGCAAGGCTTATGTCGACGAGAGGCAAGGCTCTATTAAAAAAGCATCTAATTATACTGACTGAAACAATCATGTACCGTTTGTAACTTTCGGAAGCTCACACAGGTTAATTTATTTACTATTGGCAACATTTCAAGAATTATCACATAAGTACCATACTTGCATTCAAATTATTTTACGTACGGCAATGACAAAAAATACCGAAAATAAATTTTACGTGTAACCTTGAGGAAAATTATCATTCGAAATACTGTTGTGTTACTGAATCATACGATTGTAGACATTACGTATTTAGTATGCACATGTAATATGCGATTGACAGTACTCGTGGCGTAGAAATAAACAACCTTAGCATTTGAGACAGAAAAATTAGGTAAAATTTACAAAAATAGTTGCAGTATAACAGACTATGTAATATTTTTATTGACTTTCATGTGTGTGCTTAAGCGAAAAGGACTTTTTAAAAAATCGAATATTGTGTGTCAAGAATAACCGACATAACAAATTCTCCCTATAACAAAATCTCGCAAGAGTTTAAATGTCATTAGTTTTACATGCTGTTTTTAATTAGACGTTAGTTAAGACTGTTTATAAGTTTAAATCGATATAACTGCTTCTTATATTTACATCACACGGACAAATTATTATAAAAATGAACCATATCAACATCTGTTTTACTTGAACGCCTTAAATTCATTGATCATTCATCTACGTCATTACTAAAAAATGCTGAAGTTAGTTGTAAAAAGACTTGACTAATGTTGTAGTGACTCCACAACCGAGTTATTATACCTGTACGAAATTAAGTTTTATAAATTTTACATGAGTTAAGACAAATTGTTTTCAATAATGAATAATAATATATTCTCAATAAAATACACCCGACACTTTAAATACACTGTTGAACAAAACATTTATAATACACTACATTAAATAGTTTATACAAAACTACTACTAAAAGCAGGATCAGCTACGTAATTAAATTCAAATATATGTCTAGACCTTTCATTTTACCGACACTGACATACAGCAGTGAATAAGGCATACTTAGCAATACGATAAAATATATGTATATAATTACACAAACGAGTCCCCTGCTGTTAAGGTTGTTCACGTGGCAAAAATTCAAAATTTTATATTTGCTTGGCATAGTGTTAAGTTTTATAGACGTTACTTGTGACTACATTTTACACTTGTAGTAATTTTTTATCTCCCGTAGTTTTCCCGTAGCGGCATATTCAGAATTTGCAAGTTACAGGAACATAGGTAGCTATATCAAAAACCAAGTGACTTACTCGAATGAAACAATTTACACTGAAATTAGATATAATGGGCACTATGATAAAATATTTAAAAACACACTACAAAGTCATTTTGTCTTTCTTATAAATTGCCATAAATTAGGTAAATTTTCATCATTTTCGGATTTTTTTAAAAAAGTACAAAGGAATACCCTTCTGTGTTTTTAAATCTTTTAGCGTAGTGCCCATTATATCTAATTTCAGTGAAAATTATTTCATTCGAGTAAGTCACTTGGTTTTTGATATTCCTATGTTCCTGTAACTTGCAAATTCTGACTTTGACATGCCACTATGTGAAAACTATGTGATCTAAAAAATTTCTACAAGTGTAAAATGTAGTCACAAGTAACGTCTATATAACTAACACTATGCCAAGCAAATATAAAATTTTGAATTTTTACCACGTGAACGCCACTAAATGTAACTGTCATTAAATGTAGACTACAAGAGTTTTTAAAAAAACTCTCTACAGAACCCTACTCCTGGTAAATACAACAAAAAATTTCTAGTTGTATACAGGATCTGAGTTTGAGTACCAAACAAACTTCCTTCATAAGATTCTATAGTTGAATTTCCGTTATGTGCATGACATCGATTTTTCAATGACACAAGAGAAAGAGAGAGAGAGAGAGACAGAGTGAGGTAGAGATTAAGAGAGAGTTTAAAAGAGAGGCACAAACACAGAGAATGAAGACATTGTCCATCACGTATTTCGCGTAATAAAATCCGGGATGGACTCGAGATTCTAAACATGTGAGTGACGATAAACTAGACTGCTAAATCGTCTACCAACATGCTCAAGACATTTTATACCACCGCTTTCTGTCCGTATTCACGACATTTTAGGAATAAAGTTCATGTTAGCACGAATAATTAAATTTGTCACGTACACAAAATGTGTTTCTTTTTTTTTTTTTCCTAACTTATTTTTTGGCTAAGGAGGTCTTAGAAATGTAATTTACTGGAGAATAAAATGTCAGAGAAAATAAAATTATTATTCCAAAATAACGCCCTAAAATTGAAAAACAAGTAGTGAAACAATGAAATTTATATACAGTGCGTATGACTACCTAGATAAAATAATATTTTTTTTATATTCAACCAGCAGTAAAAAAAACTTCTCTTTCGCCACTTATATAAACTTAGTTCTGGTGATATCTGATGTGACAGTCAAGATATTTTAAATATTCTCAACTTTTAAACATTAATTATTAATCTAAACGTTTGCGAATACTGTTGTATTTCAGACTAATGTTCCATATTTCTATAAAATTCTTAAATTTAACACAGATTAAATTTTTTACGTCAAAGAACATGCTTGCATAAAAATGATAAATTATTATAAATCCGCAATTTTACGTAATTGCTAGGACATCAGTGCTTCGATAGCATTGTATCCTGGATACAAAAGAAGGAAGTTTTATTTTTGTTGTGTGTTTCAGTTTAATATCCCTATAGTATGTTCTCCAAGATTCTTTCACGCTTCAACGAAATTAAATTACTTCATAATGTTAGTTATTTCTTTTAGTTTTGAAAGGTCTGGCTAAAAATTGCAGCTCGGGTAACCTATTAAAAACAAACCACAAATAATATTTTATAGTTTGTTAATTCAGAACGACGTTGCTGTAGAATAATTTATTTAATTTAACCAAAAAGAAAGATGTGAATTCATCTTAAACGTTTTTTTTATATTACAGCGGGACATGCGTAATTCTGTGTTTGACACAATCGCGCGAAATAAGCTTATGACCTTTGTAAATATAATTTTGATGGCAACAGAAATTAATAACAGAAAAAATGTATCTTACGATAAATATATTTGATAAAGGCCATAAAAATTCAATTGTGTACATAAAATCGACTCTACTTTACAAGAACTGCTACTTTGAAGTATAATATTATAACGTATTTCACATTCGACTTTAAGTTAAAAATATATTTAAAATTTAATTACAGATATGATTACACATTCCGCACCCAAAATGTTTTGGTCATTCAGCTAGTAGAACGTAATTAATTACGAGACAAACTCGAACTCTGAAAACATTTAAACGTTAAACAAAATAATTATGAGCATTTAAGTAGCGGTACACGAATGACTTAATTTTTTGTTATGTTTTGCTATACTTAGTTACTATTAAAAGTGCTTATTACCAAACTACTTGTAACGGGATAGAAATACTAGCACAAAAATTGTATTACGATCTACGCAAACCGTTATTATTTCAGAAGCATTAGTGAATTGTTCATACCAAGTTATTACTGCAAAATGGGGTCATTTTTCCTCCGTATGGGTAAAACTTCCACCGCTCAAAATCTTTGCATAGTTACCTTTTCGAAAACGAGTATAAAACCCCAGAATCGGTATTTTAACTGTGATATTTCCTACTATTTTATAATGTGGAAAAAAACGTAATCAACGTATACCTATGGTTACTCCGCACTTGTGTGGTAACTTTTCATCACACAAAATGTTTGTTTTAGAGTCAGTTGGTAATAAATTTTAAAATAATTCCTTGGCGTATTCGTATTTTAAGGCTGTGGTCTTACATTCATTTCAAACAATTGCTAATAACTCGAATATTTTCAACCAAATGCTTTGAAAAAATTTGAGACCGTTTACAGCAATACGATACACAATTTTGGGAAAGCGTATTTTTATGTACCGTTCGCTATCAAAAAAATACTTTTTTTTATATTGACTTATTTTCACAACAAAATGTGTGACACTTCAGGGGCAAAATTCTAAATATCCGTCAGGTGTACTGAAACAGAAAAATTCAGGTACAAACGGTGATATGTAAGTGTTAAAACTGTAAGAATGAATTTTTGATGTGTGTATTAATTTGTGTTAAAAAATATTTTTGAAACCACTGGGAAACTAAAGAGCGGAGCCTTAATATTAAATCACATTCCCACAGCTCAGTTTACCTTGTTAAAGTGTACTGGAGACTAAACTTTTATGATCGTGCATAGTTACTTCACACACTCGGAAAAAGGTCTGATACTGTTAACCGTATACATGTTTGTGTATAGCGAAACCAGCTTGTAACATTTAAATCAATAAAATAGCCAGTATTATCTGCTGTACATACAACATACAGAGAATTCCGGAAAGGAGAAATATAAATACAACTGTTGTATGTTTGTCGACAACACCTAATACCGACGTTTTATAATTAGCTTTTATTATTTTTAGGGTTTTTCTGAAACACGTCACCATTCCCTCGAAATGACATGTATCCAAAAAATATATACGGTTTAGTTTGTAACCCATTGTAGGAATCGTTCAAATATCACATATATTTAGTTGCCTTGCAGATTTAATTCTCTCAAAAAGAGAATTTAGTCCAGTCAAACATGCATTTCGTCCGTACTGAACCAATATTTGACGCTTTTCAGGTAACAAATAATTTATAGGCTGAAATACGTATACTTGTTTCGCCATATACGAATATTGTAAATGGTTGAGTGTAGAAAACAAAAAGTCTGCGAAGGTACAAAGTAACCACGGTTTACCGTTACCCCAAAAGATGCAAATTTCTTACATGTTTACGCCATCGAACTCTACATATTTAAATAGCCTATTAGTTGTACAATGAGCACTTGAACACATTTCATTAGACATATTTTCAGCTTAGTAACACTTTTCCACCGCACGTAAATACAAACATCGAGTTTCAAAAGCAAAGTACACGGTACTGTATAGCCTTGCATGCACTCTAAATAACAATTAGTAAATATTGACAGATTTTCTAGTGGTTTTCACAGATTCCAGACGGAGCAGTTTCAAAAGTTCAGTCAGTGGAAAAAAAAATCACTGTAAAATCAGTGAATATTTACCAATTCACTTTTGTAGTGTTGGCACTATACAACGGAGTTAGTGAATGTTCACAGATTTTCCAGATTCAATTAGTTGAAAATGCTTCATCTGGAATATGTGAAAACCACTGGCAAATCTCTGAATATTCACTGATTCTATTTTAAAGTGTGCGACGAAAATATATAAATCGACCGAAAATTGGATTTTCAAGTGATTACTTTATTGTATCCAGCAAAAACGCTTTCAGTCATAATAATCCCCAAAGCTATTGTCACACCTAGTAACTACCGGGAATAGATACCCCCGCAGCTGACAAGATAACTCCAAGGGCGCAGTACCCCCAAACGGGTACTTACAACTGTCTTCGGGATAGTTACGTGCAGCGACTGTGGAGGTCGATAGCTTCGTGCAGAGCCGACGAGACTTCGGGACGCCCACGAGTCGATTCCACGTGGACGACAACACGCGCGACAGAGTATTGTACGACTAGGCTTTTATTGCATTTCATACTGGGCACTATATGGAGGGTTGGGTTTCCTTCTACCGGCTTCTCTTACGGCTTGATGTCTACTGACGAGTTGACTCGGAAAATATCTCCCGTCCTAAACCTCTAGAGGAGAACTGGAGGTGGTTAGATTCCCCGAGGACCTGTCTATCCTATGTCGCGTCATGCTCCCTTTACTGGCGGTGGTTATGCACGGTGCGAATTCACAACGGCCATCCGACACACCCCACCATCGCGAAGATGACGTGAAACCGAGGAATCACTTCCCGCGCGTTGCGGCACTGCAACGACTTGGACACGCGACGCGTCACTAAGAGCATTACGCCGATGGTTTCATGACCAGGAGGGTGGTTTGGCAGGGGAGGGGGAAGGCAATTCCCGAAAAGGGGTTGTCGGGAGGGGTAAACGGGCCGGGACTACATTGCGCAGGTCTTCCGCGCATGGGCGCACGTCCCGCGGCTACGGCCTGACGTGTACACCTTTGTATCCCTGGCACGGCTCGACCGCGATAACTTTGTCAATTCGTCCCTCGTTTTACAGCAACCCACACTCGTCTACAGGCCGTTCACGTTAAAGTGAGCACCGTTTCAAACCGTGGGCTGCTATTTCCGAATAGTATTATTTTTAAGTCCCAAAAGGGTGTAGATTTTTCTAAAGTCAATAATAAAGAAAAATTAAATGACATTTTCTTTGAAAAATTAGGCTATGTGTACAGTAAAAAAATTTCTTAAACAGCAATGCAATGGTTTGACAATATCTATTCTCCGTTCACTGCAACCTGAGTTTTGAAGTAAACAAATAACATCATATCACTGCACTTCCCTAGTTTCTAATTGGCTCAATTTGTGCAACGCGCCGACGTACTATTTCCAACCGACTAAACTGTGTACAGTTGGTATAATATAAAACAACAATGTACTATCTATTAAATCATAATTGTGAGAAATTTTCGTAAATGTTATCGACATACGAAAACAAAAATTACATAAAAATTTGAAGAGAAAATATTTCTTCATGCGCAGTTACCGTATATTTTAAAATTTAATTGCAATTATCAAGTCGTGACTAATGCCCTATTGAATTAATTTTGGTACGAAAACTTGGTACTCTATGCAGAAAAAAATTCGTCAACAAAACGAGGGATTAAACTTGATGTAAAGTCCTCTTGGATTATTTTGTACATCGTTTTGGAAAAAAACGACATTTGGTAAATCACCAAACAATCTGTCGATATCAGGTCACATATTCGTTTTGTTTATAGATTAACGTTATGTGATATATTTATTTGCGCCTTATCGACATCACCGCGGTTAATGAAGACATATACCCACGTTTCAAAAAACACTCAACACACTTTCACTGTTCACGTCCAACTTCACCTACACTTAACCTAATCCGCAAGTCTATAGACCATATAAACATTACCGACGAGAGGACGGAAGGAAATAGATCAAGGAAATTTGGTGCAGACGAACTGGAACGGAAAATGGATATACGGAAAAAACATTGGCAGTAGCCATAACATTGCCGAGTTAATGTTAAAAAATACTTTGAGAAAATAAAATGTATAAGATTTGTTTGTGATATTTCCGACTTAGTTTTACAAAGGTAATTATTACTGAACTTAATTTTTGGTATTTTCAGAGTATCGTACTGTTCTAAACACTGGCAAGTGTACCAATAAAATCGTACGTTTACTGTGCGTCAGTAGTTAAATAAATCGTGAATCAACTGTACGGGCGTTTCGTCTGCTAACCATAATTATAGTATTATACATCTAGCATTTTAGATTATTTGCAACGTCTGTTAATATTATATATTTGTTAATAAAACTTTCTTATTAGGTGATGGAGTGGTAAATTTATATGTAGACGACAGATAACAAAGATCTTCTTCGTATGCAAGATTACAGTGCACGGCGATCGACAACCAATGAACACATTTACAGCTTTGTTTATTATAATACTCAGGTAAGAGTGAACGGAAATTAATGTATTTTAAATCATAGTCGCAAGATCAACCTAACTAACGGCTGATGACTTGGTGTACAAACACATATTTCGATTTTTATACTGCGGTGTTAATATTGATACGTATCAAAAATACACATTAGACAAAATTACTCGTTTCTGTATAAATAAAACGGAGTAGCAAAACGTGCGTTAAATATTTCTTAAGATGTAGTGTTGCACACTAATGACAGCTTTTATTAGGCGTATGTATAATTAGCAAGATAAAATTGCCAGTCAAACTATATTGCTTGATTGTTGCGTATTTATGTTTATTCCCTTAATTTTGAATGCTCTTTACATGGTTCCGATGGTACTCAAGATTGCGTGGAACGTACAGCAATGCTGAAGTCTGTCTCACGAAAACATGATGGGTTTTGATAGTTGTAATAACTGCTGTGTGAAAAACTATATTCCTCTATTTGTATATTTTAAAATAAGTAAGCTGATTCATAGTCAGCTGAGTCACCCTTATAGTATATCGCTTCTGAGACACTAACACTAAAAAACGCTCAAAGCAGAAGGCTATCACGCCATTAAACACATAACATTTTGTTAATTATAGGCTACATTATAATTTTAAGATAACACTACACATAGTTTGCAATTTAAATATTTTATTTGATTACTATGTTATTACAAATTAAAAAAAGAAATTAATTCTAACCCTATATTAACATACAATCTAAAGTGTCATTTAAAATGTCTTTAGGGGCGTGCAGAAATTTCTCGGGAACACTCCTACCTGAATTGCATGCAGCAAGGCATAAAATTCCAGTTATTTCCACACAAATATTTTCCTCTAGTTTTATAACTGCAGTTAAAGAAAAACATGCAAAAATAATCCGATAATTATCTCGCGCAAATCTAATGATACTAACAATTTTTGTTTAATTCGCTAAGAAACATTTAAGTAATGTTCACTTTCGACTTATGTGCCAACTTTTCTTACCAAATTAAAAATAATGCCACATTTTTATGTGTATTGTAAACGTGAATGCTGTTTAGTGTTTAGTCTAGCATTTTACATAATAATCAAAATTTATCTAGTACGCATCAAATTTAGAATATATGAATGAATGTGTGTATATGTAAGTATGTTATATATAAAATATACGTATATTATATATCAATAAAATACTACATATATTCATTTGATCAGCATTAGAGGACTGCTGGCTCAAGTTGGATTTTGCCATTATGAGGGATGAGCGAAATTCTCGTTATCTTCTGCAAGCAGACTAGACTGCAAGCTGCTATACGTTGTCTCGATGTCTCCTATTGGTCCACAATGTCATGGCTTGCCACACAGATCGCACCTAACATATAATTGAAAGATAACTAGAGACATGAACTTTTCGCGAAAAGAAATTTTCCTCACTTTGTGTCAGTGACTTGTGTGCACGTCTGCAGACTTGCTTCACGGTCAGAGATTGGATGTTCTGACATTCGTGTGTCGTGGGGTTTTACACGCAAATCACAGACGTGTGGTGTTACAGTAACCTTATTGTGATTGGTACAGTCAAATGAGAAACGTCACAGTTCAAAGGCACGCTGCCAACATCTATGAAGCAGAACTGCAGACGTGCACATACGGCACTGGAACAAAGTGGGGCAAAATTCTTTTCGCGAAAAGTTCATGTCTCTAAAGATAACACGATAGAATGACCAATCTCATGCAAAGAATTTACACACGTAACTGACATCATACAGAGGCTGGTGGCCAACAATCTCACAGATTGAGCTGAGTTACATAAGCTTCGTTTCATTCAACCTGGTGTAGCTACACTAATGCACTGGTATAGTAACACCACGAAAAACGGCGTTTCATTCAACAGGATATGACGTCATGCTGCGGAGAATCGTCGTTTTATTCAACCTGGTGTAGCTTCACCAGTGTAATTTGTGCAGCACAAATTACACCTGGTCTGAAGGAGGTGTAGCTGGTGTAGTGCAGTAAGCGAGCGCGCCAAGTTTCAATTAGTTACTTTTCGTTATGAAGAGTTGGTTAATAAAGTATGTTTGAGATGAAGGTTTTCACAATTCTTGTAGATGATAGTAAAATAGCAATAGTGAACGACAAAAACTAATTCATGTTATGTTAGGGGTAAATTTTTATGTGTGTGGTGGTTAACACATTGTAGAAGTTTAACATCAACACTTCACATTTCGCATTTAAGGTAAAACTTTTTTTTTTATTAAATTTTGTATCTTGTAATAACACATAGAAAGAAATTTTTTAAGTGGACACTAATTCTGGGCTTCTTGCATGATAAAAATTATTAATAAAATGAGAATTCCGGCCTCGACTGAGTGTCATCATTTAGTTAAAAAGGAAATATTCTCGGAAATAAGCATACCAGTATTAAAAAGTATTCCTATGTGTTATTATAAGATTCAAAAGTAAATAAAATAACGTCTTAACTTACACACGAAATATGAAGTGTTGAGATTATGTTACTACTACCAAGTGCTAATCACCACACACATATCAAATTCACCCAAGAGTCAAAAACGTACATTAATTTCAGTCGTTTACTAGTGCCTTTACACTTTTATTTTCACAAACTTATTTATTGGTCAGTCTTTTGAGAAATCTTTATACACGGTGGATGATGCGGCACAAAATTCGCTAAAAGTCGTTTCATTCAACGGTGTTGGTGTAGTTGCACCAGCATACATCGAATCGGATCTTTGATGTAACTGCATTACACCAGCTGCACTGGTGAAGCTGCACCAAGTTTGAATGAAACGGAGCTATACAGAGCCGTGGAGTCTAGTTCGAGAACAAATAAAAAAGTAAGTTTTACATGTCTCTAGCAGGGGCGTCAGTTTAGGTTTTTCTTGGGGGGAGGGGGGCAATAATTTTTTATCGGCGACAGTGACCTTGTGGCATCTTTTCTATTAACTAAGCATGTATAAATTAGAAACTTTAATAATTAAACTTCAGTTTCATGTGCTTAATATAGCATTATTTAAATAACAAAATACAAAAAAAAATTATACTTAAATTTCTAAATCCAGAACGGGGATGGCATTTGCCCCCCCCCCCCACACACACCTAAATGACGCCACTGGGCTCTAGCCAATAGTAGAGGGACGTAAATTTCGCAGATTAATCTGGCAGCAACCTAGATTTCTCAGTCCCATAGACCTACATCCACTGGCTTCAGTTGTTTGCCCATTAGCTTCAACCGTATAAACAGATAGCACGCGATTTCCCAGCGAGTAGACTCACGAACGTTTTGCGGAAAAAATTTTTCCCCAGTTTGTTTCAGTGTTTTTCGTGCACATATGCAGTTCTGCTTCGTGGTTATTGGCAGCGTGTCTTTGTGATGTGACGTCACTCATTTTACTACACCAATCACAATAAGGTTATTGCGACCGCGCACGTCTGTGGTTTCCCAGGGGGCGATTCAATATCGCATTTTATGGGTGCAACGCAAAATTTGCTCCTGCGTTGCGTATGCTTACGCTGTATTGGAATTATATACTCACGTAATGCCATAGAAGAAGCATTTAACTTGCTCTGCACTTGCGTTGCGCTGCGTCGGTGCAAGTAGCAAGTGGCGATATTTTATCGGCCCCCAGGTAGAATACGTGTGACTGCAGAGAGTTTTTTTAAGGGAGAGCATTACTTTAAAAAGTAGCTAGGCCCAGGGGCGTCATTTTGGGCTACAGGGGGGGGGGCAAATGCCCCCCCTCTGGATTTGGAAATGTTGTGTATAAATGTATTTTTTGTATTTTTAAATGTAAATAATGCTAACTTAAGGACATAAAACTTAAGTTTTATTATTAAAGTATCAAATTTTTACATGCTTAATTAATAAAAAAGATGCAACAAGGTCACTATCGTCAGAAAACAAAATCTAGCCCCCCCCCCCCCAGGAAAAACCTGAAATGACGCCCCTGGCTAGGCCCACACCCCAAGTCAAAGAAGGGAGGTCCGGAGAAAATTCGGTATTTAATATGCAAAATTATGCTATTTAAGGCGTTTCCTGAACCAAAAAAAAAATCAAATATGTCACTTTATAAGTTTGTATTATCTTCAGGATAAACTCTCCCCTGTATCCGCCCCTGCATGAGGGGTAGAACATCCTATCATTGACAACTAAGCATAGTTGCAGATGTGAACGTAATGCATTGAAACACACTGGTGCTGAATTATATTAGTAAAAAATTCTTGGCCATAACTACGAGTTATTTCCTTATTTACTGCCTTGCGGTGTAGTCATAGACAGCCGTCGTTCAATCACAGAAGCGTTCTACCTGGCCTAGGATTTATCCACTAAATTCACGTACATCTGGCCATTAGTCTCTGCAAACGCCGTTATCGCTAAGTGCCTGGACCGCAGAACCCCTTGTTGTTTTTTCGCCTCGTAAAACCCGGGTTCCGGAGCGCAGGCATTTTCTCACTTCTTCCACCTCGGAACAAAAACAGAGAAAAAGAACATGATGACGCCATATCGTGGCCGCTGACGGGGCCCGTATTTTGAGAAAACAGCACACTAACCTTCTTCATATTTTCAAGCTTTCCAACATTTGCACTTTTTCTTTGTTTAACTTTTATCAACATATACTGCCTCAATGCTTACAATAACAGTTCTCGAACACTTCCCGATTGCCGTATATTAAATGCTTATCTTATTCTCTGTCTGACATATGGACAGACGAAGAAATGTTCTGCCATGTATCAGAGCGAACGACTAATATTAATAATTATAGCGAACATATCATAAACTGTGTTTTCGAGACTATTTATTGTATGGCGAATGAATGACCTAAGTAATTGACAAATCTTCTGAATTTTAGGAATTTGTGAAAAGGCCATTAGAACAGCCTACAATGTTGCTTAAATTATTTAATAAACAGAACGAGCTCGCCGCATTAAGTGCTAATGGGTAGAAAAGTTTCTAAAGGATGAAATGTAATTGATGATTTAGTTATATCTACATTCTTATTTCTTTTTAATCTCTGTACACAAAATGAAGTACCCCACTCATTCATTCAAGCATCAACGCACAGCCCAAACCGCTGGACCTAGAAACGTGAAATTTGCAACGTAGCTTTCCTTCACCGCGTAGGTAGCCACTAGGGAAGGATTTTTCGAAAATCGAAAATTAAAGGGGCGAAAAGGGGTAAAACGAGTTTTCGCAAAATTCTTGATTACTCTCTAACCTGATGATATGTTGTTAATATTTTTACTTCAAAACGTTGCCTAAGAAAATGCATATTTCATATTTTTTTTTCGATTTTTCGTAATTTGGAAATTAAGGGGGTAAAAAGCTGTTAAATGTGTTTTCAATAAATCCTCAATTTATCTTAAATCACTTAAGATATCGAGGTTATCTTGGCATCAGAATGGTGCTCATGCAAGTGTCTAAAAAGAAGTTTTGGGATTTTTCAAAATTCGTCCTTGAAAGCCGGTAAAAAAAAATTAATCGGATGTTCAATTAATCATCCGTGTCTCCTGAACCATTTGAGATATCGAAGTGGTTTTTCTTTAAAATGCAGCTTACGTAAATACCTAAATAGTAATTTCAGGATACACGCTATTTTCTTTCAAGTTTGCGTACGTAAATGTATACAAACCAATTTACGGTAATTCGCAAATTAAATAAATACACTGTTAAAAATTTCCGTGAAATTACGGAATTTTTTACGGAAATTCGCTGTAAGTATACGGAAATTGAGTCCGTAAAAATTAAATACGGACATGTCCCCGTATTTTAAAAAATACGGACATTTCCGTAATGAATTTTCACAAGTCTATGTGTAATTTTACGGAAATTTTCCGTTAATGTACGGAGCATATACACTGTAAAAAAAAAAGTGTAATTTTACACTACTGTAGGTGGCAGCAACGTCTCCACTACTGTAGGTGTATTTTTACACCTACATATGTAGGTGTATTTTTACTATCTGGCTGAGTAAAATTACCATTACATAGTATGTGTAACTTCACATTACATGTAAGTGTATTTTCTCTCCTACATCAGGTAATTTTACACTA
>PNEQ01111607.1:0-44736 GCA_003012365.1 Medauroidea extradentata
TGTGTGCACGCGCGCTGACGTCTATAAACAAAGCTGCGCACCGCTCACGTGTGCTGTCGCCTCGCTGCCGTGTAGGAATGTACACTCCGCTCACATGGACAAGCGCGCGGGAGAGGACAGTTCTTTCAAATTAAAATAGCCTACTACCTCAAACAAATGAAAACAAGTGTGTCATACTGTATATTAATAAGCACAAATGTGAATGCAAATGCTTAACCGACTATATAGACACAAACTTCTGAAGTTACCAGAATTTCACAGGCGCAATAAAAAAAATTGTTAACAGTGTAAAAAATAATTTGCAATATAAAAAATCGCGGATAATTCGCAAATCGGATGATCGAGTCGCGGATAATCGAGGTTCTACTGTACATACGTTGATATATAAGTGTTAAAACTGCCAAAGGAATTGTTGACATGTGTATTAAATTGTGTTACAAAAATATTTTCGAAACAATTGCTAAACTAGAGAGTGAGGCGTTAAGTTAGAAAATGTTCCTGGCTAAGAATTGTTTGTGGCCGATGCCCTGAGAAGGGCTTGCTCAAAGGCTGCTGTGGATGATGATGATGTGTCCCTCAATGAAATGGTGCATCGAGTCAATCAGGTGAAAGAAAAATAATTTTTCAACAAGAAACAGAAACGAATTTAGTGTTAACAGACCAGAGCAAATTGTTTTTGAAGGGCTAGCCAACCAATGTGTCAGACGTTGCTAAAATGTATAACAAGCTGAGAAATGACATTGCTGTGGAACATGGCCTGGTGTTTCTGGACGATAGAATTATGGTGCCTGTTTCCTTAAGGAGATTCATGTGGGAAATTTTCACAAGTCACATTTCGGTGTAACCAAAACAAAGGCTATAGGTAAATCCTTTTACTGGCCAGACATGGATACAGAAATTGAAAATTACATAGTCAAATGTAGCTTGTGTGAACAGTTTGGTGCTAGGAACCCAAAACAACCCATGATCTGGCAAGAACCACAGACTTTGCAGTTCCACAAAATAGCATGTGAGATTTTAGAATTTGACCCCCATTCTTATCTCGTCCTGTGTGACTACTACTCCAAGTGGATAGAGTTAAGAGTTAGTTACACTATCGTCAAAAGATGCATCCGACATAGTGAAAGCACTAAAAAAATCTTTGCTACTCATGGCATATCAAGTGTTACAATCGGTCACAACATGCCTTTCAACTCTACACCTAAGGCAGATTAGTGAGAAGTATGGGTTCAGGAAACAAACTTAGAATCTATATCATCAACAAAGCAATGACTTGGCAGAGCGGGCAGTAGGCATTTGCAAGAGCATGTTGAAGAAATGCAAAGAGTGTGTGCTTGAAATACACATCATGATGTTGGAGAACTGCAACACATCAGTATTGGGCTCGAACTCAAGCCCAGCACAGCTTCTCTTCAGCAGAAGAACTCGTACCCAGCTACAGATACATTAAATAATGCTGAAACCTAGAGTAGTTCACAACTTAAATGATGTACAGTTACACAAAGACATTCAGAATAAACTGTGCTATGATAAAAGCGCTCAGTCTAGAAATTTGTGTCTTGAGAATGGTGATAATGTTGTCTTTTGGGACAAAGGTGTATGGAAACTACAGTAGTCACGATGAACAAGGAAGGATGAAGAGAAGAAACACGTACCATTTGAAGAAGCCCTCTACAAGTAAAGAGCAACAGCACAGAGAACCACAACAGAACACACACATAAACAAACAGTGCTATTGGTCACGAAAACATGCTTCAATGAGGATGAACACTAAGCTTTTTGTTCAATAAAATAGAAGAGATGGTGAAGTGGAAGATGGATTCAGTGGTATTGAGAATGATGTTGGAAGAGAGTTCAAAGGCTTTGAGAGCATGAACATAATAAGATGTGTAGACTTGAGGTTAGATCGCATGACTAAGGAGAGTGATAAAGACACCTCATTATCTTGATGACTACTCATCAACATAAACTTATAACATCAACTCTTTAATATATATATATATCTATATATATATCACTTACTTTATAAAAAGGGAGATGTAGTTATGATAAGATTGACTAACCTGTATGACGTAAATAGAGAAGGCGGCAGCAGTAACTGATGTGAAATGATGGTGACAATCAGATTAAACAGTGAATTGAGAGAGTAATACAATTAGAGTCTGTACAGTGTGGGTTTGCCTAATTTTTACATTTCTGTTCTGAGAAATGCATCTTACACAGGATTGCAAGGAACCTGTTTTTCCAGGAAGTCAGGATGGTTTAAAGGCCAGCACAATGGAGTTGCTAGACAATTTTCTCAGAAAACAAATGTCAAAATTAGGCAAACTTATACTGTACAGACTATACAAACTGCAAAAATTTAGGTCCCTTCAGGTTTGTACTAATGAATTTCCACTGTAACTGTGATTTGTCACGAGACAGGTATCATCATGTTCCCCTCACACCAACTACTCTATCAGACAGACTCCTCTGTATACAAACTAATTTTGTAAATATATATATATATATATATATATATATATATATATATCTGTGCACGTGTGCGCATGTGCACGTGTGCGTGCATGCATGTGTAAGTGTATGCATGTGTGCACGTGTGTGCGTGTGTATGTGTGTATGTGTGTATGTGTGTGTCTGTGTGTGTGTGTGTGTGTGCGTGCATGCATGCGTGTGTGTGGGCGCGCATATGCGGGCACACGAATACAATTTATTATCGTAGTCAATGTTTTTCCACATAAACTTCCAAAAAATGTTAGTTTTACAATACATAATACTTTTTCTGTTTATATGTGTCATACTCCCTTAATGGCAATGACGTTTAAAGCTGGCATCAGTATAAGGTACACCACTGAAGAACCATTAGCATTTAACCGCCACCTGTCTACCAGTTTGTATCACTTCACCAGGCCACCTGAGGGTGAAGGGAGGCACAGAAACTGAGCAATTTGACCCAATACCCGAGCAAGGTGGCATGGTAACTGATCATATGAAAGGGTGCAGTAATTGAGCACAGGATGCAGTAACTGAGATAGGGGGGCATAGTAACAGAGCAAGGTGGCGCAGTAATCAAGTGAGATGGCACAGCAATCGAGCAGGGGTGCAATAACTGAGCAAGGAGGTGCAGTAATAAAGCTAGGTGGTGCACTGAGTTATGTGGCACAGTAACTCAACAAGTTACTGTGCAGTAATTAATCAAGGTGGTTTTATTAACCAACTAAATTAGCAAAGTATCTGTGTCGTCCTTTTCGTATGTGTAACTGTCAACCTCCATGATACTCTGTGAGTACATGTTTCTATCCAATTTTAAGATGTAATAAGTACAGAAACACAGTAAGGTAATAACAATTAAAGGGTGAGGTTGAGCAGAAACACAGTGAGGAGGAGTAGAAATAGAATGAAGTGGCACAGAGATAAAGTAAAGTGACAAAGTAATTGAGTGAGGTGGCCAGGTAATTGAGTGACGTGGCCAAGTACTTGAAAGAGGTTTTTAAGTAATTGAGAGAGGTTGCTAAGTAATTGAGAGAGGTTGCAAAGTAATTGAGAGAGAGAGAGACAGCAAAGTAACTGAGATAGATGTCAAAGTAATGGAGAGAGAATGCAAAGTAATTGAGAGAGGTTGCAAATTAATTGAGATAGATGTCAAAGTAATGGAGAGAGAATGCAAAGTAATTGAGAGAGGTTGCAAAGTAACTGAGAGAGGTAGCAAAGTAATTGAGTGAGGTTGCAAAGTAATTGAGAGAGGTTGCAAAGTAACTGGGAGATGTTGCAAAGTAATTGAGAGTGGTTGCAAAGTAATTGAGAGAGAGACGGCAAAGTAAATGAGACAGATGTCAAAGTAATATAGAGAGAATGCAAAGTAATATAGAGAGAATGCAAAGTAATTGAGAGAGGTTGCAAAGTAATTGAGAGAGGTTGCAAAGTAATTGAGAGAGGTTGCAAAGTAATTGAGAGAGAGAGATGGCAAAGTAATTGAGATAGATGTCAAAGTAATGGAGAGAGAATGCAAAGTAATTGAGAGAGGTTGCAAAGTAATTGAGAAAGGTTGCAAAGTAACTGAGAGAAGTTGCAAAGTAACTGAGAGAAGTTGCAAAGTAATTGAGAGAGGTTGCAAAGTAATTGAGAGAGGCTGCAAAGTAATTGAGATAGATGTCAAAGTAATGGAGAGAGAATGCAAAGTAATTGAGAGAGGTTGCAAAGTAACTGAGATAGGTTGCAAAGTAATTGATAGAGGTTGCAAAGTAATTGAGAGAGAGAGACGGCAAAGTAATTGAGATAGATGTCAAAGTAATTGAGAGAGGTTGCAAAGTAATTGAGAGAGAGAGACGGCAAAGTAATGGAGAGAGAATGCAAAGTAATTGAGAGAGGTTGCAAAGTAATTGAGAGAGGTTGCAAAGTAATTGAGAGAGGTTGCAAAGTAATTGAGAGAGGTTGCAAAGTAATTGAGAGAGGTTGCAAAGTAATTGAGAGAGGTTGCAAAGTAATTGAGAGAGGTTGCAAAGTAATTGAGAGAGGTTGCAAAGTAATTGAGAGAGGCTGCAAAGTAATTGAGATAGATGTCAAAGTAATGGAGAGAGAATGCAAAGTAATTGAGAGATGTGGTGAAGTAACTGAGAAAGGTAGAACAGTAACTTGAGTGAACCATTGCTGTAATTGAGCGAGTAAGTAAAGTAATCAAGTGAGGTGAAAATTAACTGAGCAGGTGGCACAGTATCCAAGTATTATGAAACAATGATCAAACGAGGTGGCTCAGTAATTGAGCGAACTTGGCACAATAACGGTGTCCTGCAGCACAGTAACCGAGTGAAATGGCACAGCGATAACACATTGGACTGACATTTCAGAGTACCCAGGTATGATTCCTGTTCTAGCCATCGTATTTTCTGATTTCTTAGAATTTTTAAAATTCATTCCAGATGAATGCTAGATTTTTCCTTAATCAAGGCTCTGACAAATTTCTTTCGAATTTTGTTCCCTTTCCCCATGTTACCTAGCTAAATACTAATACAGTTTGGAGGCATTGAAAAAAAAATCAATACATAAATAAATATAAAAGTACTGATGATTCAACAAAGTTGCCACCAGGACTTGTACTACAGACAGGTTTGGTTCTTATTACAATATAAGCATTATGAGCATGCACATCAAGTGTCACATGCACACATGTATTAAAGTGAATACCAATGCACTAACACAGATGAACTAATGAACGTAACACTTAGGGCCGTAATTATAAACGTCCTCCGAAGGCTTGCTGGCAAGCCCCTGGCCTTTATTAGCGCAGCAGTTTGCTGGCGGTCTTCCACCCTTCCTACACTATAGTTGTCTGCCGATGAATCGCCAGGAGATCGTTGGCTGAAAGGGAGTTGGATGGTTCTCCTTCATAAAATTTGGCAACACAGCCTCATTTTTAGCAGCGAACATAGACTCAAGTGCTCAAAGACCACTGTTATGAACACACCTAACTTTAAAAATAAAATCGTTTCGATTTAATTTTCCTTGTCTGTAAACAATTTTATTGTCTTAGACTATGGATGGTAAAAATTCGACAGTGTGATACAGTGATACACTCCTAACGAAAAAGCAAATTTTTTTGACCTGATAAAAAGTACAAAAACATAACTACAAATAAGAAAACTGACTCCGTGCCCAACAACAACAAAAGGAAATGTGGAAGAAAATTACTGCAGAATGTAATGCTTGCGATGTATTGCGCAGAGATGAACTGCAGTTGACAAGGGGTCTTCCATGTCCCTAATAAATATTTTAGGTAGTCGCGCATGTCTTTGGTCATCTATTTATTTATAATAGTTGAAAACTTCATCCATGTGTCGCATGAATTCGTTAAAATTCCTCGCCATTTTTCATAATTGGTCTCTACAGAACAGCTGGTGATTCGCCTAACGAGGTCTGGCCGTCATTCACCTGCAATCTCCCAAAACGTGGAAACTTGGTGGCGAATGGTTGTTCGCCGGCTATCCGCCGCTCTCTGAAAGAGGTCTATAATGTGCAAAACACCAGATTTGGGTGGAGGGAGATTGGTTGTTAGAAAGACGTTTATAATTACCGGCCTTAGACACACACATACATATAGCAATGATGGTCTGATCCAATATGCAATATGTCTTGGTTTATCTGTTGATATTGCTGTTACGGAAATATTGTTTTTTTTCTTCTATTATGTATAACCCTTAATTAATCTACAGTACTTAGAAAAATAGTCACATTTAATGGGTCAAATAATTTAATATTGATTGTAGATGGAATTTTATCATGTTTAATATCTTTCATCACAATTATTAGTACAAACATGATGTTCTAGAAATTCCAGTCCTTGATATAGGCCATGAGTGGGACACATACCTGTATAACAGTTACACTCTCTTGACTTCCATGTTTACAACAAGAAAAATCATTTTCCCAATTAAGCAGTGTTTGGAAATATTTTACGCAGAATGGCAAACAGTGACTAGCCAACTGTAATATTTGTAATGCCGAGGTTCCAGGCGGAAAAACGTCACGGACCCTTCAATACAATAACATGCTTGTTTGCTTGAGAAGTAACACATTCTTGTTAATTGCCAGGATTCCTTAAAATTTATTTTAGTAAAATAATTTTTCATCCAAATTTTAAAAAAGGCAAAAAAATTGTAAGATAATTTTCTTTTCTATCAGATTAGAATATCAGAATTTGAATTCATTTTATTAATTGGATTACGGAAACATTGGGAATATTTTCATATTGAACCATAACTAAATTAGTCAAATATTGATGCAAAAATCATATCCTGTTTTTCATAAAAAAGTTGTTATGATCATCCTCTATAATCAACTTTACATACATAAATGTTATTATTACTAACCCTAACGCCCACAAACTGTTCATGTAGAATAACCCAGGAGAGCAGGTAGACACAGGACACATTGGTAGCAAACAGTGTCATCACGTCTGTGGCCAACAAGCTGCGCAGAGAGTGGATGTACAGGTAGTTGGTGCCTACCCACAGCAGACAGAAGAGACTGCACCTCGTCAGGAACCGCCCTGCACGCACACACCAACACATTTGTTTCTCTATAGTCGTCTTGCAGTAACAGAGGAATTGAGACACTGCATGTCATAAAATCACTCATTTTTTTTCCATCAGCAGCACTGTACAAGACTTACTGCTCCAAATAAAAAAAACTACCAAAGTACTAATTATGCTAGCGTAATGCTACAGAACACATAAATTTACATATATATACCCTGGAAAAATTAAATTATGAGGCTAGTGAGCTATAAGGATACCACAAAACCAAAATGCCTATGCTGGCAAGTAGGTTAAGTTTCTCGCTCAGAAAAATGTAAACAAACATGATGGTGGGTTTCAGTGGCACACACGGAAGACATGAAAGAAATTAATGGTTATGGAGAGAAACTAGTCACACAGCATTACTGAATCTACTTAAAGACAATATGTGGCTCCCTCTGCAGGAACTGTATCCAATAGTCGACTAATGATTTGCTTACATACTATGGTAAGGAAATGTAGCCTTGTGGCAGTGACCTGAGGGAATAAAAATGTTATTGAGCTAGTGTCACTTTGTCCTTGATACAAAGTCAAACTAAACTAAAGCTGAACAAGAGCCCTTACAATTCAGAAATGCAGAAGAAGACAATATTACACTATTTAAATTATTTTAATTCAGCTACCACTAGTCACTTTACTTACTTACTTTTCAATTTTAAATTAGCCACATTTGTGCGTGTCCTCTTCCCTAAAACTAATACATACATACACCCTCAAAAATAATTACAGTACATAATTCTTACTTATTTGGAAAGAAAAGACTACATTACAGCTCACCTGCTGTGAATCCCTTCTCTCTGAAATTTCTAACACTGTCGCTCAGAATACTGCCAGCTGACTTGCACTTCATCGACGTCAGACGACAGACGAAGTAGAGAGGGAAAAACAGAACAGTCCAGTTGGTGCAAAACCACGTGGTAAAGAATGGAGCATTGTAGGGCACCATCTGTATTTAGACAGCCACATTAAAAACAAAGAACAGTATACTTTGTGTACGGATACATGTATGTTTTATCTCAGCAAATCAAAACACTGAAATCCCTGAGTGGAATAGAACCCATATCATACACTTTACAAAAAATTTTAGTTAAATTATCACCATAAGGGGTATGTTTCGGGACAAGAGTTAAAAACAGAAATGTCAAATACCTAACATTTCTGAAGTACTAATGTGCAACCCAGCAATGCAGTGAAGGTTGAGGAGGGAATGTATAATGTGTAGGCCTACAGTCCTAAAGACAGTGCAGTGTGAGAGACTTATTTCAACAACAGCTACGGATACAGGAGGGCCTCCGTCACTTGCTTCTAGCCATTGTCTGTAACATGCCATGAACTGACCAGGCTGGCATGCCCAGTGTGATGTCTTGCAGTACAAATATAATGTTTCCTTCTGAGTGAAAAAGGTTTGATCATTTACCATTTTAGGAAAATATGTGCTCATTATAAAATCAATATAACTGATTTTTTTAAAATAAAGTTTAAAACCAGTTTAGAGCAAGTAAGAGAACTCCTATGTAAGTTAATTGGCTGAGTACAGTTTTAGGTGTTTCTCCTACATAATATTTACAGTACTTGTGCATGCCAGATGCATGTTTTAACAAAAGAATGTTGATTTTTTGGCAATTTTTTTTTACTTATTTTAATAATCATGTGGATAACAAAGCTGTAGTAATGCAATCTAACTGCCCACTAGACTAATGGAAAAACATTATGCATCCTCTCAGTAATTCCCCGATCATAGGCAACAGACATATCCCAAGGGGAGGACTTTATTGCTTACTTACAGGCCATTCGGGATCAAGTGAGCTCTAAAAATTTAACCCCTGAAAAATATCATAAGCTGTTACTGCATGTAATTCAACATTAACTATAGTTGCTTTACTGCTTGTATGGTTGGCAGCGAAGTTAAATAATACAGATTCACATACACTAGACCCCTGATTTTACGAATACTCACGGTTCCTCTCATCGCATTTGTAAAATCGCTACCTTCGTAAATTCGATAGCTGCTTACTTTGCCCCCCCCCTCCCCCCACCTTAACAGAAAATATTAAAATTGCATTTTTTCTGCAAAGTGTCTCTAGGCCCCGACTTCCGTAGCGTTTTGCGGGAAATTAATTAACGTAATAATGTAAACATAACTTGATAGCAGTAGCCAGACGTCACACTGTTGAGCGGTAGATATGACCGACCCTTGTCCCCAAAAAATGAGAAAATCGAGATTCCGAGTGTCTTCTCTCTAGCGAATAGCCTGACTCCCATAGCATTTAACGGAAAAATAAAGCAAGTGATAGTTTAAATATAAATTTATATCAATAGTCAGATGTCTTATGATCAAAAGAACACCGCTAAACAATAGATATGACCAATCCTTTTCCTAAAAAAATGAGAAAATAGAGATTCCGAGTGTCTTCTCTCGAGCGAATAGACCGACTTCCGTAGCATTTAACGGAAAAATAACGCAAGTGATAGTTGAAATATAACATTTATAGCAATAGGCAGACGTCTTACGATCAAAAGAACACTGCTAAACAATAGATATAATCTACCTTTGTCAAAAAAAAAAAAGAGAAAACCGAGCTGTCGAGTGCCTTCTCACGAGCGAATAGCCCGATTTGCGTAGCGTTTAATGGGAAAAAAAGTAGGAATTCCTTACTAGTAAAATGCCCTTGTAAATTATTCACCAAAGAAAGAAGGAATAAGCAGATGTATTTATTCATTGCGCAGTTTTATATAACTTAACGTAAAAACATTCCCTCGACGTTGATGAATTGTACGAGAACGTATATACTAGTAGCGTGCAGAGCGAACAGATAGCGCAACTGTACGAAAGTTCACAAGATAGCTGATAAATAGCGGCACCATAGCATATACCGACGTTGTTACAAAAACGCCATTTTGTAACGTTCTTACCTAAAATCGTCGATAATTACATGTATAAGTGATTGAAAATAATCACTTTCACAGCCAGTATCTGCGGTAAAAATTAATTAGGAGTTCCGGGATTACGTAATAGACGAACGTCTATTTATTTTCCAAGTTCGACATACCCGGAGACAAATGTTTCTACACTTGGAAAATAGGTAGCGCTATTATAGTGCTCACTTGTGAAACCCACGTTTTACGACACGCAGTAACGCATTGTTTAAGCAAATTATGCGCCAATTTAATTGTTTTAAGTACGTATGGTGTTAACGCAATAAAGAAAAATATCACGCTAGGGTTCGTGTAAAAAAGTAAACTCATTTGGCGTGAGACGAGAGAGATATAAGACGTCGTGAAACAGTCTAGAAGGAGGCTGTACTATAGTTAAATGAGCATGTGCGCATGCGCTGGAACTTTGCGTCTATAGTACGACCTCAATATAGATCCTAATACGTCGTAGTTGGAGACAGGCCGGCCGGCTTGGCACAGGCGCCGCTGCCGCGCGGTTTTCAAACTGTAACTGCCGCATTTTTTAATGGATTTTCGCTATTTTTGTTTTATTTTTAATATTGTGACTTACCAAGTAATAACTGCAACTCTACAATTCATATTTTAATGCCGTGAATTAGATACAGTATGCTTTATTAATTGTCAACGGAATTCCTTACAATTTTTTTCGTCATATAATTTTGTTATTTTTTGAGGGTTCCTGAGATTGTATTCGTAGAATCGCTACCTTAGTTAAATCCAGGGTTCGTAAAATCGGGGGTCTAGTGTAGTTCCCAATTTAAATACAAAAATAATAAAACAAAGTCAACCGAAATTGACATATAGTAGTACTTGTTATGTATAACATTAATAAATTTTTAATTAAACTTTATAGGTTTCTCCCAACTGCACAATTTTTCTTGCACGTGCAAACGTCAAGTGTCGTGTCCAGAGAGGTTAGACACTTCCCATAGTTCCCTGTTACGCTTGTAAAGATATGAATTGGCTGAAAATATAACTTTAGCAGGGCTTTTTTGAGAGTTCGCTTTATCCCGAACCGTGTATACCTGACCTAGTGCTGTTTTCTGTAAGTTTGTCTAAAACCGTTTGTATCCCCCCCCCCCCCCCTCCATCCTCACACACACTTTAGCTGAAACCATACCATACTGCCTGGAGAAACAACCTTCGATATCCACATCAAAGGTTAGTCAGTTGTTGGTGCTGGACTTGTGTACTACCACAAACAAGGCTGTAAGGTACAGTATATGAGTGTACAAATATTAAGTGACAAAGATTTTTGGCTGTTGGATATTTGTAAGGATCTGTTATTTGATGACAAATTCCCGTTAATGTTGCCCTAATTGTAGAACAGTCTTTTAATAACACTTCACTCTTACCATTTAGAAAAACAAATCTTTTCAAAAGACATCAATTTTTTTAGACTGTACCAATGATTTTACATTTACCTTTATTCGCAGCTTTTTCTCTCCTAAAAACCACTAAAATTTTTTAAAAATTAGTCAAAACCAAATTTACCAAATATACCGACTTGCCCTAGCTTTTTGTGGTTTATACTACTGGGTTGTGCTGCCTGCTTTATAACAACTGCACCAAAAGATTCATCAAAAGGTTTATAAGCTCCAGTTGGCATACAAGAAATTCACAAAAGGGAACCAAAGACACGCAATGCTAAAAATACTAAAAAGTACTCACGATATGATGGTGGCTGTTGTGATGATGTATGGTGAGGTTAGTGTACGGGAAGCCAGGCGGCTGTTTCCTCAGATACAGATACTTGATGCAGTGTGTGGCACCTACCCATGCTGCAGTCACGCACACTGTCACACATACTCCATAATATATCTGCAACATGGAAGAGACAAACACATACGTTTTAAACTGTTATAATGTACCATACACAATTGAATATTGTACTACTACAAATTTACACAAAACATCAGGAAGCAAAACATTCTGCATACCACATATCTCTATTTTCCCACGGCAGACAGACAAATGCAAGAGTGACACCAATACCAGCACAAGTCATGATTGCACCAAGAACTTCTCTAAGTAAAGAACCTGAAATCCCTGGTTGTTATGACTGACGTGCCATCTGAACCATAGTAACCTGACAGCCTCCTCTCTCCCTCCCTCTTTCCTCTCCCACTCACCAACCAATCTTGCACCTTTATTAGAGTAGAACCCTGTTATAATGCTTCTCAAGGAATAATAAAAATTATTACTTTATAAATGGAAAACATTATGAAAGGGTATTTTCCTATTATAAAACAGTTTAAAGGACCAAATGGAAGTACCATTATAACCCGGGAAAAGTTGGAACAATATAAGAGAGTTGTATTGTAATACCAACCCCACAAAGTCAATGTTCGCTCCAAGCCATAGTTCCAGTTACACCAGCCACCAAGAAGCAAGAAGTGGATGTACACGAGCGCCTGAGATACTGTCAACGTGCCAGCTCTGAGTCCCTGACAGATATGTGTTGTTCGCCAGTAAAAATATAAATAACACAACGAGGCCCAATATCAAGTGACGCACATGCTAGCCGTAGTAACATTGTAATTTAGGACCTGTTTGATACTGTTTTACTGTAGCGTACATGAAGTTTAAGAAGAAAAATGCATACACGCCAAGGACTCATAGAGCTGGAGCGCAGACAGTACCAGGAACCCCCACCTAGGCCTACCACATAACAGAAGCCATCTGCTTCCCCCTCCTCGATAGAGATGGGGTAACTAGATGTCAGCCTCTTTAAGACAAGGTCTTGTCATCTAGGTAAGGACACAGAAATCACACACATCGTTAGGCAAGTCACAGTGAAACCATAATGATTTTTAGGCTGGTTTACAATTTAACATCTATTTGCTTGTCCCAAGTGCTTATTGCAGATTTTTACGCATGTAATTCACTAGGCATGGTTTCTATCATCATTGCAGACTGCACAACATTGGCCTCCTGGAAGATGCCCACATGGATTTTGTAGTTTATTCTCCAATATGAAGCCCTTGATTTACCATGTAGTTTTGTTCGCGTACAAAGCCTCCACAGGGCGGAATTAACTGTAGTCCATACCAACAAGCTATCCAAAATAAACCTGCATGTTAAGGCATAGGGAAGGGAAGCAACACCAGAAACTAATCGCCTTGTCCCAGGCCAGAAGGGCAGTCAAGCAGGATCCCAATGCTCCACATATGTAAACCCTAATCCAAAACCAGGCAACAAGGTGATGCAGAGAGGCAGTTTCAAGGTCAAATATATTACCAGGCCATCTTATCTTCCTCATTCCTGAACAAGTGAATGTATAAACCCTTGGTTGGTAACCAGAGGCAATTTTATTGCGATATGACAATCTAAAATAATAATGGCCTTCACATCCAGTTTGCTAGCAGTGGTACAGCATCATAAAACTTCTAAGATGTCTGGCACATCTTAGATAAGAAAATACACTAGGCACAAATACAATTCAGATGCCATCAGAAAAGGTTTCTAAAAGAACATTAGTGAAAATGGATTGTTTCCTTCACCATGCTTTCTTTCATTAGCTCGAAGAAGTGGTACAAGGAGTTGGCCACTTGTACAGCCATGATAAGACGGCGGCAATGTCGCTGCGAGCAGGATAAAATATACAGAGTACATGTACTATTTTTTCATATGTTTAAGATGTCCAGGATATCGACATACTGAGAAATAACACCAAAGTTACCATACTTTTCTCATCTTCAGCAGAATGCTCATTCTTCCATCACAGAGCTGTCAAATATCATACAGATAGCAAATGTCATGTGAGCTCTATTATATCATATAAATGCACAATGTTACCAGCATATAAACAAATGGAATACTGATGAATGTCATAATGCCATTCTCTGTGGAAGGCAGAGTCTCAATGATTGGTTTGTCTCTTGTGCACATAAGTGCAGAAAGATACTGTTGGCTGGGTATTCATGCATCAGAATGCGGAGCTACGCCATTGTCCGCAATTAAACTTTGCAGATGTAATTGGGGCAACAGTAGAGAAGAGTTCAGGGTCTGACAACATGACTGTATGCTGAAATGTTAACAGTAAAATATAAGAAAATTAAAACCACTACGTGTTTCCAGCCTTCGAGCAGGGTCACAATGTGGGTGGGAGAAGGCCTGGTTGAAAGGTGTGCCAGCTTCTTGACAAGCGAGACAGGGCTTGTCACCCTTTGGCCCAAGAAATTAATAAGGTGGAGCAGCAACAGAATGAGAAAGGCAGGAGAAACACAAGTTCCCCGAGAAAACTCACCGACCAACAGCATCGTCCGCCATGTTTCTCACAAGTAAAAATCCAACTTGGACCCAACAGGAATTCAACCTGTATCACCTACCTAGGAGACGAGAGGTCCAACCCCTCAACCTACGCAGTCCCTTAATAGTAAAAATAGGTATGGTATTCTGTCATGCAGGGACGTACTTTGCGGGCAGAGAGGGAGCAACAAGTGTTCCTGCAGCCCTTGAGTTTGTGTAAAGTCTGGTTGCCTGCTGCAAGCTCCCCCTCATGCTGGCTGCCAGTCACTGCAAACACACACATACACACTTGATACAAGAGCCATTTACAAAAACTGAGTTAACTCTATTACGTGACCAGGTTGTCAACATGAATTCAAAATAACCCTAAAATATAATTTGGTTGAATTTATCAACACACTAAAATAAATTGCAAATTTTAAGCTCCAGCACCATACGTTTCCTCCTCTTCACAAATATGGAATATTTCTTTTGTTATTTTTCATTCACTATTTTGTATGTAATACATAATTTCTCTTCTCTTTTATTTTGGTCATGTCTAAAGATCGCGGATTTTTGCAGGCATTGTCGCTAATGATGGTTTACCCTGGTCTCGAACAGGGTTAGGTACGATTAATCAGGATGGAACTTAATTTATTACTTCAGTTGGGTCACTAACTGAATTCACCCGACTAAGTTTCACCCTGTCCGAATAACTTCACGACTTTTCCTACGTACCTCTGCAGTCATTCCCTGTGAAAACACGTTACTACACAAGTTTAAAGCTCGGCTATCTGAATTGTCAGCAGGAGAATTCTGGGTGAGACTCTCACAGCACAAGGAATTAGCTGACAAGAACAACACAATACAAATGTAAGCAACACACACATTGTGTAAACTGAAGCTGTAATAGGGGACAATTAGATACATACATTCCAAGTAGGTTTATTCCTTAAGAATAAAATAATAATACATGCTCACACAGTTTAGTTAAAACAGCATCATAGATTTAAGACATTGGACAAGACAAAAAAATGTGTGTAAATTGAAAAGAACACAAGACAAGACTTATGGTCAGCAGTTCAACACATAACTTAAGCACTTTACAATCCATCAACCACAATGACAGACTATGGAAGCAATAAAGTACTATGTTAAAAAAATAATACTAGTAATTTCGTTTAAAAAAACAGCCCTCCAATATTTTTTCAGGCAGAACAAAGACAGTGTCACCAGTACTCAGTACCTATGGCTTGATACGGGCAGCAACATTCAAAGATCTACAGGAAGTTTCTCGTCACTTCTACACTGGGATTAAGCGCTACGAAGACTGCACATTTGTGAGAAATGACTGTTACTAACAGGTTACAGGTTTTCTCAACATTCATCATTGCATTCTTGTTTCGATGGTACAGCAACAAATATCACTCTGCTGCAAATGATCACAACTTATACCAAAAATACAGCTCAAGACTTCTCCTTTGTCACACATCACAAATTCACAATCACATTTTAATGAAAAATGTAACAACTGGCATAGTACAAAATATACAAAAGACTATGTGTTCCGTATAAAATTTTTTTCATCTATAGAAATTAAAATATTGATCCTCATTATGCAAATTTTTAAAGCACCAAATTTAATTTGTTTTATAACAGATAATAAAGTTTTACATCTTAAAGAACGTACCGTCAACATTAAATAAATAAAAGTAATTTAGTATACAGTAATGACGCCTGTAAGATACTGTACAAATTATGGCACCAAATGAACTAGAAATACAAAGACAAGTTTCCTGAATACAACGGTGCACCAAAGCAAAGGACATTACTCAATACAAACAGAAATAACTCTCTTAAATGGTGAGACCACAAGCTACAAAAGTGATTAAATTGCACTGAAATGTTTTCACAATATACACATAAAGTGCTCATATTATTAAATCAAACAACACAAATATAATTACAGATTTTCAGCAGGGAGAGAGAGTGTAAGCACAGAGAAAAGTAACTTACACTGAGACATGAAACTTGAGCCAAATCGTACTAGATAAATGATGAAAGGCAGAAGACTCTCGCTCGGAGATTATTGGTACAAGAAAGAAGCAGGACAAAGATTGTTTCTACTCAGTGTGAGGTGTGTGTTGGTACCTTGCAACAAAATGTGCTTGTGTCAATCCACACGCACACACATGCGCACACACGGGCACACACACTTGAGGATGGGTACTTACGAGGGGATGTGGACAAATATAAGGGTGAGTCAAACGGATAACTATTTGCTCTCTGGATGTTTCTCTGTGAACAATGTAAAACAACACATAATTCATATGGATAGGTGTTGTTTTTATTAGGTAATTTTTCACTTGGCCATAAATAAAATGTCTAAAATAAGCACTACATAACACAAATTCACTAATCTAATGCACAAAACGTACTTTGAGGAATTAAACTATATTTTAATGACCAAGTGTCAATACAAGTACCGAATTTTGCCTTATCTTAAGTAGCAAGGGTGTTAATACCAAAGTCTCTGTTCCACCCACTAATTAATTTATTATTTTGCAAAATGTGTACTTACATCATTTGCATAAAACTATTGCTTTGATGTGTAGGCCTAGTCAGATCACTTAAACTGTGTAAAATTACAGCCTAGGCATATGACAAGCAGGGAATATTCAACTTGGGAACAGCGAAATGGGCTAGTGGAATACCAGAGTCGGTGTGCTGAAGTTGCGGGGTGTTCGTGAACGGCCCGTTTGGTACACCTCCTCTGGACTGCTCATCTCCAGTGACTACGACGCTCGGGGTCCGCACTCGGCGCGGGTTGAAGATGGTGGGCAGTTCGCCCTCCCTCATGGCAACGTAACCGACCACCTCATTGCCAGCCGGTCATGGCCATGCTTTGACCTGCAATAATCAGTTAAATTAAATTAATCTTACTGTACTTTTCATAAAAAAGATACATTCATCTCCAGACAGCACGCAACCTTATTTGATTACGATAAAACAAAGGAGTTATTAAGGGGTTTACCTTCCTGACTGGCGAAATGTGTCACAATGAGTTAGAAATTAACTTTTTTGTGAACCTATGCTCCCAATGCACTGGTCTATGAAAAGGAAACAATTTGAGAGAAATTTCTGCAGAACTGTCATCAGTGTTTCACTAATATTGTGTAGCATGATATTTTTTTAAATTGAAATAATTTCATCCTTTTTTGAAGTTGTTTCATATTTTATTTTATCTATGTCTAAGTATAGTATACTAAACTTAGGTACCGTATGCCTATGTGATATTCATTGGTGGTTATGCCTCTGTGATACTGATTGATGATTACCAAAATGAATGTGATAATTTTGTTTTGTGTATTTGGGATACGTAAACAGTGTAACTAAAATTATATTAAATAAGACAAACCCAACGTCCAGAGAATAAGACTATTATGATCACAGAAGTAAAACATGACAGGAAATAATTTTTTTTAATTTGGTGTTTACGTGCCCTCGATTAGCACATGGACTTGGTACAGGTACACAGGGACAAAGGGGCGGGGGGAGGAGTGAGCAAGGGCCTGTTGAAGGAACCACGCCAGCATTCTCCTGCAGTTATTTCTGAAAACTAATCAGGATGGCTGGAGCCAGGGATCAAACCTGGATCCTCCCAAATGCAAAGAGATATAAAATAAATAAATATAGTTTTCAGTAGGCCTAAAAACACTTAAGTTTATATGTATAATATAATTGTTTACAAACTCTTAAACATAGCTAAAAATAACACTTTCATTTTAAAATATAGTACTCACGTTTATAAAAAAAAACCTATCCAAGAACCCTACAGAAAGTGTCTAGAATTTTTAACAGTTAAAATCACAGGGCTACTCCTTAAAGTCCCACAGTTACAGCAGAAATGAAGGAACACAATTTAATATCATTTATTTTGTTTATTCACTGAACTATATAGTATATAGTACATTGGTACTAGCAGGATGGGCTATACAGTCAAAAAAACTGTATTATGTCAAAACAACTGCATGCCAAGTCAGCGTCTCGTACATAAAAGCAGTGGGACACTGCACGTCAGCGTCACAAATATTGCTCTTCTTGCAACGTACTATACAGCTCGAGGTAAGTAGCACCCTTGATTATGTAACTTCGCAAGGAAGTGCTAGGATTGCGACTGACTAATAGTGTGAGGATTAAATTAATAAGTGACACATGCTATCAGGGTCTTAACACAATAATCATTGACTGTAAGCACACCAGCAAGATTGTGTCCGAGCTGATTGGTGCACGTAACGCTACGCTAATACTACAATCTTCTGGCCAATAACTAACAAAAATTATGGATAGTATGCTGAATTTACTGAAATATGGTTTCTTGTTACTGTAGAAAAATTTCTTTCACTTAACAAATAACTGGATATATGCCCCTAGTAGGTAACTGGTAACTTTGAATAGGCAACAAATTTGTTTGTTTTATTGCATCTGTTTGATCTTTTTTCCATACAAAATGGAACAAAGATATTGGACAAATCATATAAATTATATAATATAAAGTTACTGTATACTATTATGTACAATGATATGATTCAACTATCTTCATTCTTCGCTTCTGTATAACTGTTCAGTCACCACTGATTGGACCATGTCTTCATTAAACTTAAATAAAAAGTAAGTAAATAACAATAACAACAACAATAATAAGTTTCTTCTCGCAATTTAGTAACCGCCCGGTGGCGAGTGGAATCTTCCCTTCCCCATCCTTACAATACTATATTTTCAGACATTTCCTAAATCACCCGTAGCCTACATATGTGGTGATCAAATGTTTATAATCTAAGAACTCTTCTACTGAGTAAACAACATATTCTGCAAAAAGTCCTTTAATTTATTTTTGAAGAGCTGTCCACTCAACAAACAGTAGAAGTTAATATTATTCAATTCCTCATTCAGAGAACAGTGGCAGGAAGGAGATGGGTACAGCGAAGATAGGCACACAGATAGGAGAGGAAATGAATAAAATGAGTACAGATTGGGGTTTGACCCTAGAGAGGGGGGGGAGGTCAAGGAGGGAGGTGGAGTGTAAAGAAGGAATGTGGAGATAATGAACAAGGAGATGAAGGAAATGTGAAGAATCGAGAGAGTGGAAAAGGAAATAAGAGGGAAGACTGGATTCTGAAGCTTGGCAGAGAGCATAGAAAAACTAGAGAGGTATTTAAAGAGGACAAAGGGGGATCTAGCATATTTTCATAGCACAGCTCAGAGGGAATGTGAGGAGGAGAGGTAAAGGAGAAGGGAGGCAGAATTATGAGGTTGATAGGTTGCAAAAGATGGTAGAGACAGGGAAAAAGGCAGTAGTGAGGAATAAGGCCAGGTGTGCAGAGGTTGGTGGCAGGGATCCACCTAAGGCAGGTGATGGGGACAAGAATGGTGGTGTAGTGACGGAGAAGCAGGAGGGAGCTGGTGTACGGCTGAAGGAAAAAGGTGATGCAGTCAAAAGTAGACACACAGAGGGGTAGTTAACAGCTAGGGAAAGTCTAGATAAGCAGGAACCTGGTTATCTTCTTAGGCAGTTCTATTGTTAAGGAGGTCGAGATGCAGAGAGTTACGAGAGGGAGTATATCGATGGCTTAGAATGAAAACCCCGTAACTACAAAATTTAAAATATTGTAATATTTTGGATGGGAAAAACCGAACGTTTTGACATTATTCAAAACTTTTATTTCGCAAGCAAGAAATAAAGACGCCTTATTTAAATTATGGCATTAGCTAAATTTAAAATTGCTGGTTACGTTTTTGTGCTAACTTTTGGAGACAACATGAGAGTTGGAGTTACGAGGTTTTCATTCTAAGCCATCGATATATAAAGCAGCATTTGGATGGGACCAAGATCAGGAATCTTCAGGAGAGGGTGGGAAGAATAAGGGGCAACAATATGGTCAAGGTGATGACAGTGCATGTAGGGGGCAATGATCCTGCCTACCAGAAAGTAGGGGAAGAGGTGGAGGATGATTTAAGAGGGTTACTAAGGGAGGTACAGGCATTGCCAAGGCAATTGAAGCTAGCAAGATGTATGAAAGGGTATGTAAGGAGTTTAGGGCTAAGTTTGTGGACAGCAGGAAGTGGGTTGGACAGGTATATGTAGGAAGGGATCTGGTGCACGTGACAGAGCAGGGAAACAGGATACTGGGGGAGTAGTTAGGTAAGGAAACTGCTGACTGTCTGGAGTGAGTAAGGATGGAGAAGCAAGAGGCTAAATAGCAAATAAGGAGCAACAGGTTTTCTGAAAAACTGACTGAAGATGGTAGTACCGTACCGGAGAAGGGGTTGAGTGTTTAGTAGGGAGCAAGCTAGATGAAATGGTAGGATATGATGATGGAAAAAAGATAATGGTTGTAAATTGAAGGAGTGTCTGCAGCAAATTGAAAAGTTTCTGGGATAAGGTTGAAGGATATGGAGGGGATGTAGTTGTAGCAGTAGAGACATGGCTGGGTGAGGAGGGGCTAGACAGTGAATGTAGGCAGGATAAGTTAACCATCTTCAGAAGAGACAGGGATGGGCGAGGGGGGAATAATGGCTTGTTTAAGGGAGGGACTGAAAGGTTATAATGGATTAGCGGAGATGTAGAGATTATGGAAGTCAAAGTAAGTGGGCGTGGCAGGAATATAACAATACTGGCAGTGTATAAGCCACCAGGGCAGGGATGGCAGACTATTGAGGTGGTAAAGGAAAGAATTGACAGGTTGAGGGATAGGCAGTGGTTTGTCATAGCAGGCAATTTGAATATGCCAGGTGTTCAATGGAAGGAAAGAGTGGAGGGGATGGGCACTAAGATGCAAAGAATGGCATCACTATTAATTGAGAATTATTGCAGGTGGTAGATACTCTGACAAGAAGGAATGAGAATGGCGAAAGGTCTGTGCTGAATGCCATATTGGTGAGGCCAGGTAATGCGTTAGTGTTGTGTCCTGGAGGGAATTAGTGATCATGACACCCCTGGGGTGGAAATAAATCTGCGTAAGAACTGGGTGGAGCACTCCAAAGAGACGGTTGTTGGCAGTACAGACGTAGCAACAGCAAGGGGGCAGAAAAGTTTCTAAGGAAAAATTTTGATGGATGGGCTAAAGAAACCAGTGTAGATGACTTTTGGACAGGATTTAAAAGAATAATACATAGCATGCTAGAGAAATTTGTTCCCCAGAAACATTGTAGGGTATGGGAGACCCACCATACTATGGGAAAAAAATTGTTAAAATTGAAGAGTAAAGGCACGAAGCTACATGCTAGGTAGAGATGAAATGGAATGCATGAGACCAGGAAATTCATGAATCAGTTAGGAACGGAGTTAGAAAGAAAGATCGAGCTGGCAAGGAATAGGTATTTAGAGAGTATGATGGAAAATGGGAAGGGTAACGAATGAGGAAAATTATTTAGGTATCTTAGAAAGGTAAGAGGTGGAGGGGAAGAGATCACAACTTTTGAGAGGAACGGATGGGAGGGCTGCCACAAATGACAGGTAAAAGGCAAAACTGTTACAGGCACAATACACGTCAGTGTATGAGACAAAGGAGTAGATCATCCATAGGAGTCAAGGGGGTTAATAAAATGTTTTGTATGAAGAATTGTGATATAGAAAGGGTGGTTAAGAAATTGAGGAGCAATAAGGCAGTGGAGCCAGATGGAATAGGTAACGGTGCACTCAAGTTTGGAGGGAAGGAGTTTGTCAGATACCTAGAGGTGTTGTTTGGTAGGTCGCTTGAGGAGGGAAGGTTACCGCAAGGATGGAAGGAGGTGTTAGTGGTCCCAGTGTATAAGCAGAGTGAAGATAGAGGGAAGCCAGGTAGTTACAGGCCAGCGAGTCTCACATTGAATACAGGGACGGTGATCGAGATTGATGGTACAATGTGTGGTAAATGTTATGAACAAAACAGCAAATGGATACAGGAATACCAACACATAAGAGATATTCAAGTGAGACTCTTAAGGTTTGTTGGAGGATATGGTTCAGGCAGTTGATGAGGGAAAGCAGGTGGATGCCTACTTCATAGACTGCGAGAAGAACTTTGACAAAGTTCCTCATGGAATTTTGATGAGAAAAGTGAAAGGACTGCTCAATGACAAGTAAGTGGTTGACTGAACTGAAGATGATCTCAGAAGATGAAGTCTCTGAGAGTGAAAGTGGGAGAGGCAATGTCCGAAGACGGAGAGGCTACATCAAGAGTGCCGAAGGGAAGTGAATTGGGGCCTTTGTTATTCACTATAATGGTGAATGACATGGGATTCAGGACTGCAGGTAAAGCAAGACTGTTTGCTGAGAATGTGTGCTATATATAATGAGGTGGGTAGCGAAAACCACTTACAGGAGGATATTGATACGACATGTTGTGGTCTTGGACAGAGAACCGAATGAAGACTAATGTGTGTAAAACCAAGTTGGTGATGTTTAACAGTCAGAGAGTGGTGAATAGAGAGGTATACAGATGGGATTGGCAGGAGATAGAGGAAGCCACAGAATATAAGTGCATAGGGGTTGTGATGCAGGCTGATCTAAGGTGGATAAAGCTGGTGGACAGTGGTTACGAAGGGAAGAAGGGCTTTAGGACAACTGGGGAAGGAATTAGTGGTGAAGTGAAGGAATAGGGATATTGCACGATGGTTTGTCCAGTAATGGAATATGCTGCTGTGGAGTGGGATCCGTATGAGGAGGTGGAGGTGCAAGAGCTGCAGAAGGTACAAAGAAGGGCAGAGAGATGGGTGATGAATAAATGGAAAAGGCACTGTCAGGCTGGCAAGGGGGAAAGGAACTTTAGACCTAGCGTGATGAAGGAATTGGGATGTAAACCGTTGAGTGACAAGAGGAGAATGGAAAGACTGGTCACGTTATATAAGGTAAAGAATGGCGAGGAGGGATGGGGCTGTTTGACCTGCAAATTAAGGGAACTTTTAAGGGGTATTGATCCCTACCACCTTGGATTTATCTGTTTCTTCTCGATAACTTTTGTTCCAGTCGATGTATCAAAATTTTTGTCCCGACAGGGCATAGACACAAACTTAATTGATTTTCTGTAATTGCTGGAACCATAATATATTCATTATTTTGCAACGGGAAACAGCTGAAAAGGAAAAATTGCTTTATTTATGGGAGCGACTACAGAGGCCACAAATAAATAGAAACAATTCCATATGGATTCCAAAGGGTGAATGAAACTATAAACTATGCCTAGTCAGCATGAAAAAAGTAAAACAATGTGTCTAATCCTTGATTTATAAGAAAAACTGTAAAACCTATGTGACAGGGGTCAATTCCCCTTAAGGGAAAATGAAACCGTGAGAATATTCAGAGGGTGTGGAGGAGAACGGAGAGGGGTAGACAGTCAATGCTGGTGAGGACGGTGAGGGAGTAACATACACTGCGGGAGTTAGTGACTGTGAGGGGGGGGGGCTGATCGGTTTAGGAAGGGACTGGAGGATTGGTGTTGTGGGGATGGGGAGGAGTCTGCCCGCCACTGGGCGTTAGCCCAATTGCGAATGTAAATAAACTTCAAAAATAATATTTCTTAAAATTCTTTTGTGTTAGAAATCATCAGCAACTACTTTCACAGGTCTATATAGGCTACATTCAAATAAGTAGGCCTACAAACCGCTTTCCTAGCAAATGACTTGCACTACACAATGTTTCGAAATATGACAATTCACCATGAAATTGTGCACACTTGTGTTAATTAATAAATTCGAGAAGAAACACATAATAGCGCACATGAATTTGGAGCGACTAATCAGCTGACTATACGATGAGGTAATTTTTATATGAACGTCTCTGGACGCCATGAAACCTTGCAGGTCTTCAAAGAACTGTTGTTTGCCCATCAATCACATCAAAAACTACATTAAAACGGTGTCTACATAAATATAGCGTAACGAGCATTCCGCGCGTTAAACGTGCGAATGTGCGATTGTTGTTGTGTACAAAAACAGCTGATTCCCCAGCATGCATTCTGTTCTGACGTCACAGCGACTCTTCTTGTTCTTACCTCCATGGTTTTGGTGGTTGCATCAAAACGGTTATCTTCTGTTCTCTAACGGAACGTAAATACGCCGAAGAACTTTGAGTTTAAAGGAAGCCTACTCGTTCCAGAATGTTTATTCACATATAGTTATGCTTATTCACGCATGTTTGTGAATGGGATCAAAATTTTAAACAAATATCTCGCCAACAACTTATCTTTTTAAAAGTTACGTTCCAATCAAACTACCTGCAAACAGCATTAATTTGCCTATCAAGAAAAAAGTTTCTAAAGTAACTATTGCACTGACAATTTTGTTCTAAAACTTTTGATCCTATTCACCCTGTTTTACGATATTGAAAGTGTAAAAATTGGTCTACCACAAGACTGTATTGGGGCCAATACTTTTCTTAATATTATTTGTTAATGATTTTCTTGCTTATTTACGTAAAGCTAATGCTACCATGTTTGCTGATGATAACCCTATAGCACGGTCGTAGAAGAACAGGTCTGGATACTCGCCTGAAAACTTGACCCCCTTTTTGTTAGGCTGCAGTTCACCAAGTTACCGAGAATATTGTGTTTTATTGGCGCTGCTGTTAGGGCGGTCGAACTCAAACTCCGCCCACTTCCTCCCCACTAAGATAAACAATTTATCAAAACGTATTTTTTATCAATTTATGAAATACTTCCTTCGTTCACAAATTTAAGAAAAGGCTCCAGCAATCTTTAGTTACTTCATAAATTTAACAATGGAAAAAAGTGGACGGAGTTTTGAGTCCGACCGCCCGGAAAACAGCGCCAAATAGTACGACATTCTCGGTAACTTGACGAACTGCAGCCAAACAACAAGGGGGTCAAGCAAAATACATTGGTAGATAGGCGAGTGTCCAGACCTGTTCTTCTACGACCGTGCCCTATAGCCATTACGGATAAAAACAGAAAACGATTCCACTGACCTACATCTGTAAAGTACACATTATTGGAAATGGCACATTTGTTTAAAAATAATAAATTAACTCTTAATGTATCTAAAACATAACTTTATGTATGTCACATTACATACAGAACATTACCTCCTATACTCTAAGCTCCTATAGATAACTTGACATTTTCTTTTCAATTCAACAATGTTACTGTGCAAGTTGTACAAAACTTCCTTGGGCTAACCACAGACAATAATTACCCATGGAAAAGGGACCGCGGTAAATGCAGTGGCTAGAGCACTCGTCTCCCACTCCCACCAAGGCGATCCTGATTCGATTCACGGCGGGATCGGTCCCCGGACTTTCGCATGAGATCTCCAATTTCCCCGCTACTTAATAAAATAACATACTTACGGCGCTGCTGCATATTCACGCCATGTCACCCCTTACAACAGTTGAAGATCTAGATGTTAAGTGCTCACCAAAGTCTCCTCACTTCACATGGAAAACTCATACTGCCCACTTATGCAAAATGTTAAATTCATTGTGTTCTTTTTTTTTTCTACGCAATGAAAAAAAAACATGTTCACTTATGACTGCCAAATGTTTATATTTTGCAAATGTACAGTATATTCACTGAAAAAAATACTTATTAGTCACTGCAAAATATTTTGTTAAAATGGACCTTACCAATTTTTTTGTAGTGGTTACTATTTTTTTTTTTTTTTTTTTTTTTTTTTTTTTTTTTTTTTTTTTTTTTTTTTTTTTTTTTTTTTTTTTTTTTTTTTTTTCAGTGTTACAGTATAGGATTATATTCTGGAGAGTGTCACCCGAACTGGAAAAAATCATAGCCCAGGAAAACAAGTGGAAAACTTAAAACATGGGCAAAATCGCAACAGAAGCTTTTAAAACTGTTTCTTCTGGGGCAGTAGCATTTTCTGAGTAACATATAAAAATCCACGAAATCGGATAACAGGAGCACAATCAAAATTGTGTTATAAAATAGCAGAGTATCCGTCCAAAATAAATAAAACCGAAAAAATAATTTACCGCCTATTTATTAATATGTTCGGCCATTTTGGCTTTTATTTACAGGCACATAGTTTTAAATAAAATTTCTCATCGTCAGATTCTACAGTTCTGCAATTTTGCCACCAGCATAAGCAAAAGAGTGATTTAATTAAATGTTAACACCGCCACTGTCACAAACTTTCGAATGTAACATACAGTTGGACAGGAGGGCTCTCGCGCGCATTCAATTACTTCGAGTGGCGAGTTGTATCGATACGTCTGTTGACGAAATGGCTATCAAAAATAATTATGAATATCTTCAAACTTCTGTGATATTAATTCTAAGCAATGCATCAACAATTAGTTAAATACATAACAACTCTAGGAAACACATTTACATTTGCCGTTCATATATTGTCATGTTTTATACTTGTGTTTTCTGGCGTTGAAATGTCTCTGTGCAGTTAACTTTTCTTTTGTGCATTTCCATTTCAATTCGTGTGTTAGAGTGAAGTGAAATTTCGGTCAGTTACGCGGGAACCGAAGGAGAAGGGTGGGGGTACATGGGTGCATTGTACCCGACAGAAATTTTGGGGGTGGGTGCAATATATAATTTGTAGCACCTAAATTTGTGTTACTGAAAAGTAGTTTAAGTATGAGATAAGACCTTACTTTGTTTTTTTTATTATTAATTTTTGTGACAACACGTCCTTACCCGTACCATACTGTACTGTTGAAATAAAAGTAGTTCTTTCTGACTTTAGTGGAAATTCACACTCGCCACGGGGAAAATGAGGAAGGGCGGACGTTATAACATATATCCAGTCAATATTCTCCATAAATGGAGAATGCTTTCATTGGCTTCAGTGAGTTTTATCATTGCACACGCGTACGCAGTGTTTAATAGATAATAGTGAAGTAAACTCTTGGCCGCTTGTTTCACGTAACGTCGAATATACTCATAAATAAATTACTCATTCTCGAAATACATAAATGTTGTGCGACAATATATCGCGATAGAATTGCAGAAAGTAACCCCAGTTTAAATTATTTATCGCCGGCCGTACTTGCTTTTTGGATAGTCTCTCTTGGAAGTTTACAATTTAAGTCCCCTCCGCTCTCTCCTTCTAGTATTTGAGTTATTTTATGCAGTAAATATTGCATACGATTTTTCTTTTGATATTTCAGTGTGCATAATTCTGAAGCAAACTGATTAGATATATATCATTTACAAAACGATAGCAAATTTTACGTGTTTTGGTCCCTATAGGGGTTGAATTACGAAAAATATTACATACACCTATATACAGGGATTTGTATAAGTATCCAGTTGAACAAAAAATTAAGATGATAAACACGTAGACACAGCTAAATCAACGAACCATTAAAAAACTAGTCTAGAGAGTTGGAATTCAGAAAGTTTCTTAATTATATTTACAACAATTTACATAATCATCATCACGAAGTGAAAAGCAGCTCTATATCTCGAATGACTAACGATATAGAGGATATTTCTAAAACACTTTCCACGTCTCTTCACCTCCATACAGACTGAATTTAGAACAACCCTTGAGTAACATGTTAGAATATTTTATGTATGTCTCATATACTTGAAAAATACAACGACAGCTCACTGGGTCGAAGATATATGTACGATTCATTGAAAACATTTTTTCACCTCTTACACCATTTTCACCCTCGTATGTCTCGAATATCAAAACATTGTGATATTACTTTCCAGACATTCTAGTAGCACCGTTCTTAAGCAAAAATGGCATCGATATCTATGGGCAAAATCATTAAATAGAACCTATTTTGGGTATTTTCGTAAGCAGCACAATCCTTAAGAAAATTCTCTTAGATATCTCTAATTATTTAGTAGGTATGTGTGAATAATTGAAACCCTTTTTTCACGTCTTTCCATCCCCTAAAGTATCGAATTTCGAAACGTCTTGAAATTCCATCTTAGACATTAGTATAAGTATCAAATTGACGTAAATATTACAAATGTAGCCCATTCGGTTCCAGCTACGCAAACGATTCATATAAACCACATTTTCTCCCTTTCCATCTCATGGTAGTCTAATTCCGAAAAATCCTGTTACTACTTTTCGGGTATTTACATAATCATCATTTTGGAGCAAAAACCAACTATATATCCTGAAGACTTTGCTAGATATGGAGGAATAACCGACAACACATTTCTCATCTTTTCTTCCCCTTAATAGTCGAACGGAGATTAAGGGTTTGGTAGCCAGGTATAAATATCAACGAAAGATTATTGAAATTTGTAAATTATATTTTCAGTCAGTACAGATTATTTTCAAACATGTACAGTGTTAGTATTTTATTTTAACGTTTGATCTCTTTCTTTAACGTTTTCGTGTACACCAGTATAATTTTTTATAGTTAATGATACATTTAGATTAAATTGCTTACTTAATCTAATAATATGTATTTACAGATATTAACAAGTAAATTCAGGAAATTCGAAAATATAAAGTTGAATTACGCACATTATAGCACAAATTCGAAAAAAATTGCGTGAAAATTCAAATGTTTGCAAAATTAGTTATATTATTACGTAGCCAGTGCATGAAGAATTTCGGGAGTGAACGGTTGCAGGAGCATTTATTTCTGGTTCTGTTGTAAGTTACCGTGACTGGCATACTGACAAAATAATTAATAAATAAATTGAAGTAAAGAAATTTGGATAAAAATGGTACATTCATAAATAATATTATGATTTTTTTAAGTTCATGGCATACAATTATAAATTACACCCTTAAAACTACTAATATTTATGTCCACTGTATATTGTATATTTAGGTTTAAAAACTGCTTAAATACCGCTATTTTGCTCTTTGAAACTAAAATTTTCTCGGGGACAGACCCCTCGCTTCTGGTTACGGCCCCCGGTACCAAAACAATTATGTTTAAAAATCGTCCCCTCCCCTCCCCTTTAAAAATTACTCAGGCCCGCTACCCTCCAGCATTTTCTAACACAAATACGTTCCAGCGCCCCTGATCTCGCGGTACATGTATGCTGTGCCGCTTTCTTTAAAACGGCTTCTTGGATCGTCCGCTATTTTCTAAAACCCTTGTAGCGCGTAGCGAAAGACGGCTTCCTTCGTTAATTTTTGTTGGTGTCAAGAAACTAGTCTAGCAGTGCGTCAATTGCGTTAATTCTGCGAACAAATTATTTCGTATTGGTGGCAAGTATTTTTCGATTCCGTAGCAGTAGGCCTACTTGAAATGTTGCACGTTGTGGCTCATGCCGAGGCAATGTCATTGAACTTAATACAGTAAATAGCAAGACAACGTTCGTCGTGCGTTGTGTAACAAATGTTTCCGAAAACTTGTTAGAATGTTTGAGACGTGGAAATACTTTCTTTTTGTTGCATAGAAACAATTTTAACGATCATTTAATTATTAAATTGAAAACACAACGTTCATAGGTAATCATTTTTGTAGGAAGAACGGATTTCATGTGGCAAAAATTTAACTTCTTGAGATGTGCGAGCATACACACACACACACACACGATCGTTTGTAAAATTCAAATTCCACAGGCTGGATTTTTGTGTCTGAAATAATTGTAATCGCTTATTTTGTACGCGTGGTTTTATTTTCCTCATCGGTACAAACAACAAAATATTCGTCTTTTTTTTTCAGTCGTTTAAATATATTTTGTTTAATAGGTTTGCAAGTCGCAATGCTGAAAACATAAATAGATTTCTACGTTTTTTTTTCGAAGCCAATAAGGATAAAACACTCAATGACAATCCTAGATAATGGTATTTGCCAACTTTATGAGTAAATATTTATCCAGAATGACTTATTCGTTACGCATGATCTCTTGCACCGCAGTTAAATGCACGAGGTTCCGGCGTCAGAGATTGTGCCTCAGAAGTTCGTAACACTCACTCTAAATCTGAATTAGTGAATATTCACTGATTCACGTCGATGGATGGAGCAGTTTCAACAAATTGAATCAGTGAGATACCACTGTGAAATCGGTGACTATTCACTGATTCCGATAAAGAGTGCCAACGTTTCACAAGTTAATTAGTGAATGTCCACAGATTATCCAGAAATTTTTCACTAATTCAATAAGTGAAAACTGTTCTTTGAAAACAACTGGAAAATACAATGAATATTCACTGATTCACTTGTGAGATGTTGGCACTCATAAAGGAAATCAGAGAATATTCACTAATAAAACTGTGACTATTTTCACAGATTCAAATTGTTGAAACTGCTCCATCCATCAGCGCGAATCAGTGAATATTCACTAATTCACATTTAGAGTGGGAAACTGTTTTGTTAAAAACGTTGGCTAAAACTATTGTCTAGGATTGATATTGTTTAATTTTCGCAAATTTGCTTCAAGAGACCTACCGTTATAGACTAATGCTGTTAGCGTTAAATTATGTACCACGCCCTCTTGAGGTTAAAGACTGTGCTCACCGACTTTGGTTTTGTTTTAATAATATTTATATTTGCACGAGATATGCTTGGTTTTGTAGACATACGCTGGGACTATTTTTACTGAAATATTTTTTTTTAGCTTACGTAGTTTTTGTATGTTGGCTAGAGATGGTGGTTTACCGCGGAAAAACTCGACTATTTGCTGGGTTTCAACGTACATACAGCTTACCAGAAGATAACTGGTTTTCGCAGGTACGTGGAACTGTTATCCTATGACTGAGCCAATAAGAATCCCGCTATTGTAATATTTGATGCCTATTATTGATTTTCAGACAGCTAAGTTGTGTTAGATGTACGTAACCCAAGCATATATGTCACAAGAAACTATAGTGTTTGAAAAAATTTTCGCGATATACCATCACCTTTAATGATGGAATGTCATAGTCCAAATTTGCATAAAACATTTTTATACTAGAAAGGAAAACCAACTGACTTACTGAACTGAAATAATTCACACTGAAGAAAATTGGCACGGGCTACGTCAATATACATATCGAAACCCACATTGAATACTCTTATACATTAAAAAAAATACTGAATTTGAAATAAAACATTGCCTCTTATCTGAAACATTAAAAAAATATATGAAAAAATTCTATGCAGTTTTTATACGTATTGTTGCGTGCTGTGTATCTGAGGGCCGGGAGGTTAGATGCTGTGTCGAAACACCTTATGAACTAGCCCATGACTCATAACCCGGACGGCTAAGTGGTGGTAGTCACGCCGAACTACGTCATAGAAACCTGTTTCAACTGCACCTTAACCCTACGAGACCGGCCTACGAGGCTCAAGTCACGTCCCAAGCATGATGTCATGTCTATTGTTAGACTCCTGTAATTAGGTGAATCCCCGGAGTTTAGCCTGTATATAAGCCACGAATCAACATGTTTGGGAAGAGTTCGCTATTGGTCGTGCTAGAGGAGGGTGCTATGCTTGTGGAGAGTGACTGGTGAAGACATCTTGGTGACGTCAGAGTCTACTGTGAGGCTGCAGGCACATACCTTCGGAGCAGTATTGGGCGGAACAAGAGGACAGCTGCTGCGGGTTGACGCACAACAAGGAGATGCGCAACAGGAGTAGAACCGAAGACTTCAAGAGTGAAGACAGTGGTGCACTCAGGGTGCTGCACAGTACATGGTGAGCGATTACCACGTCGGACTGTTAAGGTTGTACATTGTCACTATTTGAAATATTGTTGATTTGATATACGATTGGACTTTTATTGTGAATTGTAGTCTTTGATTAATGGTAAATGGTTTCTGTGGCACAGTAGTAATTGTGTGCATAATTATGGGTGTTGTGAAAGTCATAGTTGATTGCTGTTTTGTGTATTTTCGTAAGCTTTGTGAGCTAGTAAATCAATAACTTAATTCAAATATTTTATTTCTAATTATAAGACCTCTATCCCAAAGAACTCAGAGAATTGCCCACGTGTAAGTTTTTGCTAAACTTGTATCAGTATATTTACATAGCCAATGACATTGTTTTCAGTGTGAATTATTTCATTTCTGTAAGTCAGTTGATTTTCCCTTCAAGTATAAAACCGCTTTAGCTAATAAGGATTTAACATGCCATTATAGAAAAATTATGTGTGTAAAAAAATTTCGCCCCAGTAAAAATTGTCACGTTGTATATCTACAAAACAAACCACATCTCGTACAAATATAAAAATTATTATAGCAATAATAATTTCCGGTTAACCACCCACTTAACAAACTTCTTCAAGATTTTTTGCAAGTTTCTATCGTCAGCTTTCAATCTGAAAATTCAGCGGCATATTTATTTCGTTTTTAAATTAAAATATATTCCGACATGTTGGAATGCCGAAGCGATAAGAGCGGTCAGAATACTCGTACTGGGTAGATAATCGCCTTCATTTACGTGCCACTTCATTAGCGTGTAGGCTGTTGTTGGCCTACTGCAATAACTTCAGCGGCCATTGGGAAAACATACATGCTGCTGCGTATTCGTATGGTAAAACATCCTGAAGTATAGTCAACATTATTTTCGCCTTTAAGACTTCATATATATATATATATATATATATATATATATATATATATATATATATATATATATATATATGTGTGTGTGTGTGTGTGTATACATATATATACATACATATATACATATATACACATATATACATACGTATATACACACATATGTACAGTACATATATATATATACACACATATATGTAAAGATGGAAAATGCCATTCGGACATATGTATATTTTTATTGATGGATCGCGATAAAGTGAGCTCTTGACCATGTTGTGTAGGATAATACTTTTAAAATATTATTTATTTTAGTCTCAAATTAGTTAACTATAGAGTCTTGTATAATCTATACACTTTAATTTTTAATTGGGTTGCTTTGTTTACATTTAAAAAAAGTGATATAGGCGGTTCGGGATAAAGTGAGCACACAAAAAGCCCTGTTAAAGTTCTATATTCAGGCAAATTGGTATCATTCCGCTCATAACTGCTAGCGACGGAAAATGTCTAACAACTCTGGACACGTACGCGTGTAAGATAAATTGTTCAGTCAGTAGTAATCCATACAGTTTGATAAACAACGTTTATTACTTATATAAAATACAATTATGTCGATTCCGGTTGCTTTCGTTTAAGCATGGTTGTATTTGCATACGAAACTACCTGGAACTTGATTGTGTAATTTCGCTGTCAACCATACAATCAGAAAGGCAACTAGGATTAATCTAGTGAGTGAATGAGCGAAGAGAATTTGGTCAGCGCTTTACATCAAGGTATTTAGCGCTGGTGGGGTTTACATGATGTAAGTATGGAGCAGCGCCGGAATGAATGGGCGGGGGAAACAGGAGATCCCCGAGAAAACCCGCCAACCAGTGGCATCGTCCGGCATGATTCCCACATGCGAAAATCCGGGGACCGACCCCGCCTGGAATCGAGCCCGGATCGCCTTTGTTAAAGGCGAGAGATCAGACCCCTCGGCCATCGCGGCCCCTTAGGATTAATCTACAATTATATGCAGTAACGGCTAGTGATATTTTTCGAAGGTTAAATTTTTAGTGCTCACTTTATCCCGAACAACGTACAGAAAAATATAAATAATCTGAAAATAAAAAAGTAACTAGGGTTTTCAAAAGAGCTCACTTTACTCCGAACCATCTATAAAAGTTTGTCGTGACCAGACGAAATTGTAACGTGTTGAGAGAACGTCGTAAGTGTGAGCTGAAATATCCAGGTTTTTGTAGACCAAAAACGAAATACCAACAGGGAGAAATCGTAGGCCATAGGTTTTGCCAACTTTATAAGTAATTATTTGGCCGGAGTGGCGTATTCGTAATATCTTGCGCCGCAATTGGATTTAAGATATTTCCCTCGGACAAATGCCTTTCGGACGAATATTTTGTTTTAAAAAAAATCTGCGGAAACGATTGTCAGTTTCTGTGTTCTTTATATTTCTTTTGCAAGTTGACAACGGTTATATGTCGTGTATTTAAGTTACTGCTAAATGCATTTACTGAAAATCAGTGTGTAACGCAATGTCGTGTGGCGTACATCATTAACTCATGGCAGAGTATTGAGCTATGACTGTTCACAACGAGTAATTAAGAAAAGTTCAGAAGTTGTGCTCAGTTCTTGGGTATCCTGTACTGTTATTTCAAATATGTCCAAATTTTGATAGTCTTGCTATTTCTTATTGATAGGACCGTACGTTTAGGAAGTATGGAATGGTTCAACTCCCGACTCTTTTACCCTCTTATATGGTATAAAGTTCAGATATAAAAAGTATTTTCACTTTCTGATAAAGAATGTATGTGGCGGAGGAAAGGGTCTATATAATAGTTGGTGACAAAAGCCTGCAGTACTAGAAGCAAACTTCCCACTTTCTCTTTCTGCCTTCAAAAGTTAATATGTCTATATCTCTTTCATGTTTTAGGAACACGCTCTCATCTTTATTTCACACGTGGCTCGGGTCGCACAACTAGTTCATTGTAATAACGTGTCATAGATCAAGGTCGTAGTGCGGCGGTCCAAACTCTCTCCTTCCCTTTTTACCGTACAAGGACATCTTAAAACAAATGACAGTCTTACCAGTTGTATGCTCAATGTTTACTTACTGAAACTGCATAAATAACACTGTTTTGCACCTTAAAACCCTAACTTTCTCGGGATAAGGCCCCCTCAAAACATAATTTGGGGGGAGGATTGGCAGATATAACATTCCCTGAATCGGAGGGGGGGGGGGTAAGGTGGGACTACGGTCTTGCATATATGGTTGCCTCCTGCGAGTGATAACTCCTTATCATTTCTTGCCCCCTCGCCCCCCTCCACCAACACTCAAGGAAGAGAAGAAAATCAGTTTGAAGGTCAAGCTCTGCAATAATACATGTTTAATGTTCGGAGAGCAGTTCTGAACATTTTTCGGGATATCAGCAAAAGTGCAAGAGAAGTTACAGAAATATTTTCAACCTTTAAACCACGTTTGCATTTAAAAAGTTGGAACTTTCTGAACTTTATTGATTTCGTCAACGTCATACTGATAACTTAAGGGCGCGGTTCACCTCAATTTTCAACGTCTTTTTTTATTTTTATATTTGTACCAGACATTTTTTTCATATTTTAGACATAAATAGTGACTAAACCTTCCTCTTTAAAAATTGTTGTACCTTTCATAGTTTTCGCGTAATGAATCGTAAACGTCAAAATCTGCACTTTTCGGTTTTATGTACGCCACTAAAACCAACAGACTTAACAAACCGAAAAAATTCACATTGTATAACAATGTTGTAGGTTATGAAATGACACATATAAAAACAAAAAAATAAAATAAAATATGTTTGTATTTAATAAAAAATGCTAAATTTTGAAATGCAAATTTAAAATTTTTTTAAAACCCAAAAATTAATTTATTTTTGTTTTTATATATCTCAAATCATAGACTACAACATTGTTATACACTGTGAATTTTTTTTTTGTTTGGTATGTCAGTTGGTTTTAGTGGCGTACATAAAACCGTAAAGTGAAAATTTTGACGTTTACGACTCATTACGCGAAAACTATGAGAGATACAACAATTTTCTAAGAGGAAGATTTAGTCACAATTTATGTCTAAAATAAAAAAATATCTGGTACAAATATAAAAATATATAAAGACGTTGAAAACTGAGGTGAACCGGGCCCTTAAAGTATCTGGTTTATATTATATCTGTAACATACTTTTTTTGTAGGTCTACTTACATTGTTGGTTGTTTCACTAAAATGTAATTGAGTAAATATTCCATCAGTTGAAAATAATATAATAGTATTTCTCATGTAACTGGACCGCGTATTTCATGTTTGTGACATTAAAATGTTAATTATATTCACATTGTTATATTGGCAACAAGCGAGGTGGCGCAACGGTAATATGTTGGACTCATATTCGGGAACACCCGTTTTCGAATTCGGTCTCCGGCCATCCTAATTTCGGTTTTACATGGTTCTCCGAAATTTCTTCAGGCAAATTTTGAGATAGTTCGTTAACTAATCCCATGGTCAAATCCTCTTCTAGATCTTGTCATTGAGTCAACTTGTGTCTTTACTGTCGATGAGAAGTTCACTTACCTTGTTATGTTGGCAGCGTAAATCTGAAATCAATTAAATGTACTGTGCTCTTACCTAGTTATATGGTGGCAACAAGTACTCTCATAAAAATTTACAATATCTCCGATTAAATATTATTGGATTGTGGACATACGCCATTGCTCATGTTTAGCTGATCAAACCTGAGTTTAATGACAAAGTACGGAAACGAACAAGAAAAAAACAAATATAAAACGCACACAAAAATGTAAAAAAAAGAGCAATCCCAGAGGAATTCTGTCATTTTTATATAAAAGTTTTATTAGACAACAAAGAGTTCTAGAGATAGAATTCAGTCGAATATCGACACAACACCCTGACACAAAAGACAGACACAAATGTAGAACCAAAGTTGACAGAATTCCTCTGGGATTGCTCTTTTCTTATATTTTTGTGTGCGTTTTATAATTGTTTTTTTCTTGTTCATTTTCGTACTTTGTCATTCAACACAGGTTTTATCAGCTAAACCTGAGCAACGGCGTATGTCAACAATCCAATAAAATTTAATTGTAAACTCCCAACGCAGCAAACATTTAAAAATCTCAATATCTCCGATGTTTGCTTATAGTGTATATGAGATTACCCTACTTCACGAAACATGCTCTGTGGCACGAAACGAGGCACAAGTGTTCATCAGGTGGTAACGATCGTTAACGTTACCTGGTAACCAATAAACACAAATGTGGCCCAGAGGTCTGTGTGAGGTAGGGGAGGTATCAAGGGAGTTCACAAGGGGCCTTTCATTTCCACTAGGGATTACTAAAGAGTAAATACATTAGCGTCCCTGATTAACTAAGTTATTTCTAAGCAAAAGCATCTTTGATAAATATTTGCTTCTTAGTAAATTTAGTGCTTTGACTCGGAAATACACGAGAATAATAAATCATGAAATATTTTCGTTCGTGGTTGCGAACAACATCTTTTAATCATAAAGTTCCGGTACAATACAGGGAGGCATTTTCCAGCATAAGGGCCACCATGTTTCGCTTCACCTATAACGAAAAAGGTTCCAACATGGTCGTATCAAAAGGGAAGTTTAGAGTTAACTGCACCCCCTCTTTTTATTCTCACATTAGAATTCTCTAACATCTATGATATGTTGCCTTGCAGCCAATATTATGTGATTTTTTTAAAGGATTCTTGCATGGGACGTATTGTAAACTGAGCTGTTTTCAAAGACGTCCGCAAGAGGATGTTGCCGAATTTATGAAAACCTATAGTAAGAGACATGTAAATTTCGTGTTGTATTCCGACAACAGGTTGGACTCAGAAATACTGTGTGCACATCTGACTTCTGCTACTGGTCGGCAGTTTATGCTGTGTCTACAGGACTTTTCCAAGCACTGATACGAACCGCGGTGGCCGAATGGTCAGACCATTCGCCTCTAACCAAGACGATCCGGGTTCGATTACCAGTGGGGCCGGTCCCCTGATTTTCGCATGTTGGAATCGTACAGGACGAAGCCGTTATTCGGCGGGTTTTCTCGGGGATCTACCGTTTCCCCCGCTCTTACATTCCGGCGCTGCTCCATACTCATGTCGTGTCAGCCCTCATCCAGCGCTGAAGACCTACATGTTAAGCTGACCAAAATCTCTCACTCTCACAAACCTATATTGTAGGCTCACAAATATACGATTTCCCGGTGCCTATAAAGTACCGGAGTGTGTTATTGTGAGTATACGCCATTGATACTAATATGTCGCCCCATAAAAACTCGAAATCGGCATGCTATAGTAAAAAAAAAACAGTTCTTTAATAATATTCCTTTACGGATTTACTCGAGCTTTTCTTTCCATTTCTTTCTAATCCTTGGTTTTATTGCGACGTAACGGCATACGTTTATGAAAATAGTTTCGTGATTACGTCACTAATCAGTAGGGACCTGAGAAATTTGAACTTTCTTTTATTTTTATTTATTTGGTTTTTCCGTGCCCTCGAACAGCACAAGGCCTTAGTAGAGGAACACGGGAGGAATTGGGTAGGAATCGGCCAGGGCCTGTTGCAAGGAATCATTTCAGCATTTACCTGAAATTATTTCGGAAAACCTTGGAAAACCGAAATCAAGAAGGCCCGAGCCGGGGATCGAACCCGGATTCTTCCGAATGCGGTGCGAGAGTTTTACAACTGCTCCACCTCGCTAGGTTTGGACACTCCCTAGAACTCGCTCAACTATAAATCCGTGCAAGTTAAACAATCGGCTTTTGCCTTATTTGACACACCTTTGAGTGCGCTGAGCTAATGATAAAGAAGCAACTTAATGTATGTGCAGCCATGTCGTATCACTGTGTCAGCGACCAGGCCAGCGAGTAGCATGTTGTCTGCTTGACTACACAGATTAGCTCGCAGGCTAGCCAATAGTTCAGTGAACCCGTGAAATTGTCCAGTATCGAACAAACAGGGCCGTCGAGCATAGAAAATATAGGCTAGTTAATGTGGTCTGTACGACAGTTTAAAGCCCCTTTCGGCAGCCATTTACGAGAAGAATTTCCAAGTACACTCATCGGTTGCGGAGCTTCTGGCATGAATCAAAATCGCGCCCCACATTTAGCCATGATGAGGGGAAGTATACCATTTATACTGCCGCGAAGCTTAAAGAGTCTCTAGCGATATGTTTACTGTAAAGTAAATGTTTGCGTGCGCACGGATATGTCCGTGAATGTTCTGGGAACATAGTTCCTTTCCAGGAAAGGTACTAATTATTATTACAGATGATGGTTTATCGCGAGAAAACTTGACTGTTTGTTGGATTTCAACGTACGTTCAGCTTATCAAAAGATTACTGACTTTCGCTGGTAAGTGGATATGTTACCCTATTTGGCTGAGCCAATAAGAATCACGGTATAGTAATATTTGATGCCTGTTATTGGTCTGCAGAAAGCTACGAAGTTATCAGAATTACATCACCCAATCATACATGCTGCGAGAAACTACAGCGTTTTCAAGGGTACGTTGGCCCAAAACAATAATTGTTTTGGGCCAACGTACCCTTGGAAATGAAATCAGCCTTAAAAGGGGGCTTCGGCTCTCTGTCTCGTAAAGGTAAAGGATAATACCATATTTTCGCAATCGTAAGTCAGTCCTTCGGCTTACGACGTATTTATTATACATTGTGGAAATATATAATTGTTGTGTTATTGGCAGCGCCGGATTTACCATTAAGCCCGGGCCTAGGGCGCAACTTTCCAAAGGGCCCACATTTAGCAAGGAGAAAATGTAAAGGATTTCCTATACTAGACTACCAATCTTATTAACGTGAAACTGAAATACTGTATATTGATACGGGCATTCCACCAATAAAATACTAGGGCCACAGCTTAAAGTTTTTGATATGCACAGCAAGATGACAGAAGAGAGTAATATTTTTAATAATGTGGTGTTGAAAATGTGTAAAGCACACGAGTTGATAAGGAAGGATGGAAAAGGCAGCTGGGACTCTGAGACTCAAAGGGCGTCTAGATGCATAATTGTGACCTTGGCTATTGACTACGGCCGCATTCCATTTGGTCCTGACAGTATCTGAATTTACTGACGAGAGATCCCTTAGATGCTGAGGCTACTGGCCAGTCAATAAAATGGCGTCTGGGTTGGAGGTATTTGGCCGTGTCCGAATAGAAGATTTTACATATTTAGCGTTTAGGAATTTAGAGTGGATAGATTCGAACGTCATAAAATAGCGCTGCAAACGGTAGAGTTGGAAACTATATACTTGATATTTCGATGTTGTTTTGTTTATTTTTTTTTTTTTTACTTTTCACTGCTGAATAAATTGACTATTCGGTACACATACTATTTAGCTGTTTCTTCACATCCTAAATTACAAATTGTATGATAATATTTACTTTTTTAGGGTTAATTAATTTTCAAAATACGAAATATATATTTTTAATTTAAACATTATTTGCCGCACACAAAAGAGCACTATGGGCTTTTAATTTACATATATTACCATTTTAATTGATGCGGGGTATAAAACGTACGTAAACAGCCGACGAATTTACGGAGCTATTTGGGAATTTAGCGTGCTGCTTCAACTCAGTAAATGTTACACCCTAAACCCCCAAATATTTACTGCACTGACATGGTCGCGTGGTTGATATAGTAACCTAAATAGTCGTTTCGAACACGGCTGAAACATCGCGTCACTTCCTGCTGAATTTGCTGGCTTGTAGGTCAGTGAGTCTCAGCAGTAGCAGAAGACATAAACATGGCGGAAATATATGACGAATATAACCATTAAAATATAATGTTTGTGTTATGTGGTGAATGTTTAGATAGTGTAACAGCGAATTAATTTTAAGTTTTATAACAGGAGTTAACTGCACATTTTTTAATTATGGTTCCTTGTCCTCTATAGTAATTTTTTTACTATATGTTTAATATTTTCTTTAAAAAGAGTGAATTATAAAAGAAAGGTTATTACGAATTTTAAAATAATGGTTGTTTTAATTAAAGAAATTTTGCAGTGCTTATTTCATTCGTCATGTTTATGTACAGACGCATTAACTTCTACTGGCATCCTTACTGATGGTGTTCCATTTGTGTTCAGCTACTGAGATCGCCCAGTACTATTGGGGTTCCATTTGGACTTTCACTGGCCACATTGTAGAAAAAATTCCTAAAATGTTTAGGAAATAAATAACCGAAACGCAGCATGGGGCAGTTACCATACTTCCGTCTTGTAAACATGCAAACTTTTACACTTGTTACAACACAAGTCTGGTAAATTTAGTATGCATTTGACAATTTTATAAAAAGGGCGCCCAGATTATAGATAGATAGGTGGGGGGGGGGCAATATCATAATAAATATTTATGTCAACAGGAACGGGTATAGTATGTGTATAAATGTGTAGCCACTGGCATATTTCGACACACGAAACCGCGTTGATTACGAAACTTATCAAACTGCAAATAGTTTGCTATACGTTTTATTAAAAAACAAAATTGAACACAATGTGGAACATCTGTTATGTGCGGGCTCAGGCCCCACCCTGCTCCCCCTTGTGGGCGCCCTTGTCTACCATGGGTGTACGGGAAACAATTCTGCCATATTCCCACATTCTTAGTGCTTCTATACGCACGTGTGGCAAATTTACGAACCATTTCTTATAGTGCAATCATTTCAGCGGCCGAAACGAGCGTGATCAAGACGTTGGAGCTCGCGGACTATACGGGGGCACTTGACTCGTCGCCTCTGTGGTCAAGGTCTGTCTTCCCCTCGAAGACGTGATGACGTAGAAGGCAGCGGCTCGAAGGACACTACTGCGATGTGCGTGATTGTCGCGGGCTCGACCTGCACAGGCGACATGAATAATAGTTTCCCTGGCTGGCGAGTGGCTGAGGGCGAGGACGATGTCGCTGGTAATGCGTCAGAGGTATCGACCCGCCAGAGAGTCGTGGGCCGTCCATTGCCTGCCGCACGCGTGCTTGCCCTCGTCCTTGTCGGCCAGTCATGGGTGGTGCGGGGTGCGGGGTAGGTAGAGCATTATGTACCACCACAACAGGCTTCATCAAAGTGACCACTATGCTTCTTCGTCCTGACAGAATGACAGGGAGCCACAACATTTCCAAGCAAAGTAGTTCCCAGAGAAGGAGCACATTCCACAGACGAAGTATTTCCCATAAACAAAACCGTTTCCATATAAAGAAACTAGCTGTCCCTTTACGACTTCGCCCACTTGTACTATAGAAAAGAGTAACTAACTTCTAGCTACGTATTAATTGATGATGTTACTATATTCTCTGTATATCTTTAAAACAGCAATAACAAACAGCTTTATCCAATCCACTTCGCTGAGCGTTCTGTAATTGCAGAACATCTTTGTTTTTAATTAATCTTTATTTCTCTGCGCAAATTATATAATGTAAACAGTAACTCTGGATAAAATATGCGATGAAGGCATTTAACAGCTAGCGTACTCAATAACAGTGAACTATAAATTGTCTTAGCTCAGTGTAAAGAGCGCGCGCAATATGCTCATATGATATCATAGTAATTCCCACCACAAAGTCTTGCGCGGGATACGAACCCGTAACCCCACCCCTCCCACACCACGAACTTTATACAATATCTTAAAGGCAGGCCGGGATAATTCTTTCGTATGTACAGGCTACAGTCTAAAGAGGTTTTATTTATGAGTAGGTTGGCAAAAAAAACTGTTGAATTATTTATCTATGATCATTCTCTTTTTTCGCAACCTTAGTTTTCGAATTTCATAAAATACTGAATTTGATTTGTAGAAATTTACATAAGTTTCATTCTTATCAAAAAAATCATCTCGATATTTCAACAGGCATAAGAGGTACAGATAATTATTTGAAAACACGTTTTATTTCTTTAACAGCTTTCAAGGACGAATTTCGAAAAATTCAAAAAAAAATTTAGATATTTATGTAAGCATCATTTTAAAGAAAAAATCACCTCAGTATCTGAAATGGTTTAGGAGAAATCACGGATTAATGAAAAACACATTTTACGGCTTTTCACCCCCTTAACTTTCGAATTTCGCAAAATCGAAAATTTCTCAAATATGCATTTGTTTGGGCAATATTTTGAAGTTAAAAAATTTATGATAGATTTCCCGGTTAATGAGATATCAGGGATTCTTTGAAAACACATTTCACCCCTTTTCTCACTTAACTATCGAATTTCGAAAAATCCATTCTTAGTTGGTGCCTATGGGCCAAGGGGAAGCTTCCCTCAAAATTGCATCGTTCTAGGTCCAGCGGTTTGGGCTGTGCGTTTTTGACTGAGTGAGTGAGTGAGTGAGTGTGTCAGTCAGGATACTTAATTATATATATTAAGACTAGCTGCCCCGACAAACATTGTTTTGTCACATAAATAACTTATTGTAAGTGTGTAAGTATGTGGTATATAAGTGGAAGAGATCTAACAATAAAGAAATTAATAAATAATAATAGAGCAGCGACACCTGGTGGGGATAGACTGTTATCAGCTCGTGGGGATAACTGATCAATTATCACTAACACAGTTATAGAACGGGTTCTAAAATTATTAAATTAAAAATATTTACTAAACAATAGCACTTAGGAGTATAAAAATAGATAAAAACCTATTCGCAGACCTACCGAATGTATATAGAAAATTTCATTGAAATCTGTTAAGCAGTTTCGGAGGAGTATGGAAACAAACACTGTGACACGAGAATGTTATATATTAGATTTTTTTTTTCATGTTAAGGCCACGCTCTTTAGTTTCCACTGTTTTTTTTTGCGATAGTTATTTTTTAAAACTTAAACGAGAGCCAGTATCAAAAATCTGTCTGGCAGTTTTTTTAGAATGGGTTTTGCCGTGATAGCTAATTTTTCAAAGCAAGAAATTGTGTGGTTTTGTCTAAAAATCAATTAATCAGATTTTCGTTAGTTACATAATTAGCAAAACCCATAGTATTAACTGCCTTTAAAAAAACAGCTAACATGAAGAAGACGATTTTAAACAAAACTGCCACACAGATTTTTTATATCTGCTCTCATTTTGGCGTAAAAATTAATATACCGTAAACTTTGACATTGCTGGGTAACTTTGACCACTCGAAATTTTGGTTTTTATGTTATTTAATGACGAAAGTTTCAAACATTAGCTATAAGAATGAAAGGAATTATTTAAAATACTCGGCTCAGATTATCTGTTTATTTACCAGATAACCAAAAAACAAATATTTTGAATAGTCAAAGTAGCCCCGAAAATGTCAAATTAACCCTGGTTCATGGTAGCTAAAAAAAAGTTGAAACTAGAGAGCATGGCCTTAAATGAATAGTCTCCTTACTAAGAAAATAGTTTCCATATCAAGAAGATAGTTTCCTCAAGGAAAGTAGTTCGTGTAGGTAGAACTTTCCAGTTTCCATAGAAAAAGAGATGTGCCAACAGTTGACTATTACGAGTTGCTGGAAACACTTGTATTTTGATTGTTTACTGCAGTCTGCTGAAGACGCTACTAAAGAGGAGTTTAAATGCGTTTTGTGTACTTGTTCTTTTAGTCAGTTTAATGTACGAAAGTGTTATTCAGAATGAATATCTGCCCACAGAAAGTAGTTTTCTTTAAAAGTACATTTCAAAGAAGTCGTTCCCAACGAGAAGTCTCCACAGTAAAAACAGTTTCCAGGGGGGGGGATGATTTCCAGAAATTAATTGATTTCCATAGGTTAACAGGAATCCTATATTTACGAGAAAAAAATTAAATGATTTTGCACCAGCCCGTTTTTATGCCTTATGTATAGAGACATGAACTTTTCGCGAAAAGAAATTTGCCTCACTTTGTGTCAGTGACTTGTGTGCACGTCTGCAGACTTGCTTCACGGTCAGAGATTGGATGTTTTGACATTCGTGTGTCGTGGGGTTTTACACGCAAATCATAGACGTGTGGTGTTACAGTAACCTTATTGTGATTGGTACAGTCAAATGAGAAACGTCACA
>PNEQ01111608.1:0-44747 GCA_003012365.1 Medauroidea extradentata
AGCACTTCCTAAAAACACACCCCCCTTGTTATACTATCTCCTCCCAGGAAAAGCAATCGAGGGTGGGTTTTTGAGGTCCGTCGCACAGAGGAAGGATGGATCTGGTGCAGAAAAAATATTTGAGGCCTTTACCTCAAATAGTTTGGGCGCTGCGCGCCGTCAAAGTCGGCCGACAAACTTTCGTTTTTGAATAATGAAAAGACACTACGGAATCATACGTAATATATCTATAATAAGTCCAAAAATTGTAAATGTATGAGTTACAGAACTGTAAATATTACGGCTTTATTTTATTAACATCACCGGTAAATCTGCAAATCTGTAGAAATGAAATTGTAGTGTCATAGACGTGTAAGTATGACTCAGTTCCGTGTGATGAAACTGTTTTACGGAAACTTCTGTTGTATTAGGAAATACGTTTCCGTGTATTCGCAGAGGTAGTCGAGAAATTTTAACCGGAAATTCCGTAAAAAGACGGAGAACATTTTTCACAGTGTACAATATCACGTAGTAGTGTAAACCTCACCGAGATGAACAAACAAACAGTAATGGCATAAATGTATGTTCGTCAAGTTCTGAGTCACACCGAGTATATTTTAACGTGTATACCGCTATTTTTGCTAGCGCCAGGGTTTCAAGGTAAATTGCCCTGCTTATTCATGTGAGTAGCCATAAACTCAGAAAGACAAGCCTGAATATTTAACATCAAGGTTAACTTCGTCACCTTCGCCGGCTACAATTAACAACTAGTTAATTTCTGGAATTGATCAAAAAATCTGTAGAATACGATTTACGTGCCAAAAATTTCCGGTGAGGAACCAAAAATAAAATACACACGCAGTTGGACGGTGAAGCCGTTATGGCAAATAACTCGGTTGGAAAACCCGAGTAAATTTTCAAGTTTGTTTGCGTCTGTTTAACGTGGGGCCTTTAATCTTCTCAGTCAACATCATAAAAATGGAAAGTAAGTTCATTTCGCCGCCGACGAGGACCAGAGCTACGTGAGAGGGCTAATGTGATTGGTTGGGGCGAGCTGCGGGGAAAAGCAAATCACCAAATGTAAGCGCGCAAAGACCTGTCTCTCGTCCATTCATTTTACCGTCGGAGATGGAAATCTCTTAAATGTGTCTACTGTTTTATCCGCCTGTGTATTGCGAGTCATGACAGCCATCGAGTCATTGGTATGAGTGGGTTTCGTTGAGGCATATGTACCGGCTAGAAGATGAATCACTTTCTCGTGGTTGTTTCACAGGCTATATCGGAGTGTGAAAACATGCTAATGTATATTATTGATGACATGTTACTTCTTTTCTTCAGATTTTCCGATAGTTAATTTAAGCTTAAATATCGTTAACAGAAAATTTTTGGGTTTTGACTGATACGTTAATTTACGAAATTTCCTTTATTTAGATAAGCCTAGTTTTCAAAATTCGTGTTATTTTTGTCTTGAGAAAATTAGAAAACACAGTAAAATTTATTTTCTACGAAACTGGGAATGGTTGTACGGTCTGCTCTCTTTCATAGGCTTAAAAAATACTATAGCAAGAGTAGTGGAAATAAGGGATAGTTGCTTTAAGTGTTAATAATTAAGTGTTACCTGATTGATTACTGTTTTGATAAAGTAACTTATATATCTGCGATAACAGATAGAACATAAAAATAAAGCAAACATACTATAGATTTTTATGTTTTGTAGGAGCTGCGTGTCCAAAGTAACGCTTATTTTGCGTTTATTCACTGAAAAAATGAAGGGTAATTTATCTGATGAGACTAATGTAATACTTGCCATTAAATTAAAGATAAATTTATCTGTGTAACATACGACGGTGAATTTTAGGAACACGTAAGCGAAGATAATCGCACGAAACTTGCAGAACTAATTTGCTTACCTTGTAAACAATTGTTTAAAATGGAACGTTCGAAACTAAAAGATACACCATAAGAACAAAACGTATAAAAGAAACATTTGTGAAGTAAAATTCTTCAACAACCCACATTCATATAATGGATAGCATACTGAGCTAAACAAATGAAAATAAAGTAAATATCGTGCCGAATTAACTGTAGTCAACTCATACATAAATTTTAAAAAAAATCTAAAATAATTCTAAGAGGAATTATATTAATTCACAGAAAATACAAATGAACGAAAAATTCAAAACAAACAAAAAAATATAGAAAACTGCCAACTTGTCTTAGTTTTATTTCCTTTATCGTTTTTTCTTGGTTGCAATGGCGAATGTCCACAATATTTCACTAAATTTTACATCCACTGCAAAAATCTTTGAAAGACATTAAGATATAGTAATTCCATTCAAACACCCTTTGTAAATTTGGATACTATGAATTATGTTATGTGTAGTACGTAAGATAATATTTAATGAAAATCTAGTAAAAATACGTTTATTCTCTCATTCCAGTATTTATATGTAAGGAATTTTAGTTTATTCTTTGCTTGGAAAGACATTTTTCCACAAGTTTGTCAGCTAATTTTCCACAAGAGTTTGGAGACATTCATTTTAATTACTTGTGTAAATGTATCACACGCGGTAATTTTTCCTTACTTGTAGCCCTTAGCGTAATTTGCTTCTCTTGTGTATAACGGAGTTTTAAACCTCAAACATATAAGAAAAACTAAGACGATTTTGGAAAACTATTTTCAATTACATGCGCCATCGTAAGCTGAACAGCAATAGTACTCAACAAAAATAATTTAAACACTAGAAAGTAATTAGTAGGATTCACTATTTGTAATTGCCAACAAATGCACATCATCTTTGAACGATGCAATTGGTTATTATAATGAAGTGAAGATTTTTTTTTTACAAATACCATTGTATAGGTCGTTCGGGATGAAGTAAGCACTAAAAATTTAACCTTTGAAATATATCACTAGCCGTTACTACATAGGCAGTTCAACATTAACTATGGTTGCCTTACTGCTTGTGCGGTTGGCAGCGAAATTACGCAATATAGTTCCGTATTGCTTCCTATTTAAATTTAACAGTACTGAAACGAAATCAACAGATATCGACATAATTGTATTTGTATATAATCAATGAACTTATTTTTTTATAAAACTGTTGTGATTCATACTGACTGTACATGTTATCAACACGCGCAAACATAAAGTGACGTGTCCAGAGAGGTTAGACATTTCCCGTCGTAAGCCGTTGCGTGCGGAAAGATATGAATTGGCTGAAAATATGACTTTAGCTGGGCTAGTGCTCACTTCATTCCGAACCGCTTATAAGCGAATGTTGCCGAGTTGCAGAAAACCCCACGATAAACAAATAAAGCCAGAATTAGATGTCAATTAACGTACAACTTATGATTATCTTTTATATAATTATTTCTGAACAATCAAAATTAGCTACAAAATATGGTTTCTGATGTTCCTTAAGCCACTCCTTCCCTCCTATAAGTAAAGACAAGTAAATTTCGTGTTATTAATGGGGTTATGTTGGAATCTTCTGGTCTATGCTCACCCGAACACTGACCGTGACGTTATTGGCCCTAGGCATTCGTACTATTACGTGCCCGCATTACGGGATAGTGGGCGTTTTACAGTTGGCTTTATGGGGCCGCGGTGGCCGAATTATCATACCATTCGCCTCCCACCAAGGCGATACAGGTTGGATTCTCGGTGGGAGTCGGGCCCCCGGATTTTCGCATGTGGGAATCGTGTCGGATCATGCCATTGATCGGCGGGTTTTCTCAGGGACATTCCGTTTCCTCCACCCTTTCATTCCGGTGCTGCTCCATAATCACCTCATGTCATCCCTCACCAGCACTGAAGACCTAGATTTTAAGGGCTTGGGCCCGAGTTTCTCGGCTTTCGAGAGAATTAGTTTTTTAATCCATACGAGAGTCAATATCGTAAAATTGCTTCGTAACTTTTTTTGCAAATTGGTTTTACTATGCAGTATAATTTTTCGAGACAAACTGTATGATGAGCATAGCTAATTAATCAATTAAAAGGAAATTTCGATAATTAACTAACTTAATTAGCAACTATTTTGCAGTCTTCTGACTCGACAAAATTAGAGTACGCAGTTTAAATCAGTCATAACAAAGTTACGAAGCGATTTTACGATATCGGCTCCCATTTATGTTTCAAAAAATAATTGTCGTTAAATGTGAATAAACTCGGGCCCATACCCTTAAACGCTGACCAAAAATGTCTCACTCATTGGTTGTAAAAGGCCTTCACACAATCCACAGATTCTGCCGGCCGACGTCCAACGGGCATACAGTAACGTCGAGTCCAGTCTAGAAAATAACGCAGAATTGGCTGCTCACTACCGATAAGTAGAGACACTGAAATTTCGCGAATTTTGAGAAGACATTAGATTTCAAACTCTTGTACACGTTAATTACTTTCGTTATTGGACCACTGTTAGTGAAACTCTTCCTTGAGTACTGTGAACCAATAGTAGACCTGCATGAAGACACGTACGGACTCCTACGCTACCTTTTCAGATTGTTTCACCCATGCACTACCCCCTGGGTCTAACATAAGTGTGATAATTTAGTGTAAGGTTTCATTCTCTAATGTGAACTTAATACTCCTGATAGAGGGGGGGGGACTCAGTTAAGAGCATGCAGGAATTCTTTGACAGTCAACTATTTATTTATGTATTTTACAATTTATCCAAAGGCAATTAGGTTACTTTAAACAATTGATGATTTATTTCAACATCAACGTCTATCGACCCCTACAACATTAACTATGGGAAGAGTTAAAGGAAATCTCGAAGAAGAGGTGAATTCACTTACCACTGAATTAACTTGTAAAGCTCGGAGCACGATTTCGGAACCAATGTAAAGCGGCACCCACACTGGCCTCTCTAACACCTTGCCGCCTGTCTGTCGACGTCGGCGACCACGCCCCTCGTAGCTTGGCCCCCTCGGCTCGGAGGACCGTCGTCTTCAGGTGGCGTCGTTTACCGGAATCCCTTCCTTCTCCAGTCGACCTCTATTTTACAGTAGGCGGCGCCCTGACGTCTCTCGCTGTGCCCACAGCGGCGTAGCTAGCTCAGCCACCGTGGATCACACTTATGTTAGACTCTGGGGGTAGTGCATGAGTCATAACTAGAGGTACGTCAATTTCGCGGATGCATCTGGCAGTAGCCTAGATTGCTCAGTCCTGTACACGCTCTGAATACAGTCGATTATTCATTGGCTTACAACATTACAAGCGATAGCTCTATGAATCATTTCCTTATTTACTACTGGCTTGCAGTAGTCAAATGCGTTTCGTGACAGCCGCCAGCTAATCACACACGTGGTTATGAAGTATATGCTTTTGGCGTTCAACCTGACCTGGAATGTGTTTGCGAAATAGACGTACCTCTAGTTACAACAATATGTACAACCGGCCACTCACTAGAGCAAGCATCCAGTGAACAAGTAGCTGAAGACACAGTGTACACAGGACTTTGAAGTCTAGCCGGCTGGTCGTTGAACCCACGTCTTTACCGACAATTAACACTCACATGTTGGTCCAGGGATTTCACCATCGAAATACCCCAGGTGTAATCGGTAGGGCCACGATTTTGTCGCGAAAAGATTTTTGCCCCACTTTGTTTCAGTGACTCACGTGCACATCGGCAGTTCTGTTTCAAGGTTATTGGCAGCGTGTCTTTGTTCAGACATGTTTCCCATTTGACTGTACCAATCAGAATAAGATTATTGTGAGTCTGTACGTCTATAATTTGCCAAGGCAAGTGGGAGTAAAATCATCCAACCACAGACGATGTAACAGATCTGCAGGTGTGCACATGACGCATCGAAACCAAATGTTGCAAAAATCTTTTCGCCATAAAATCGTGGCTCTAGTAATCGGCAGTTCACGTTTGTCAGCTGAGTATGGAGGGGAGCACAGCCAGTACATGCTCCGGAACCCAGCGCAGTTTACGAGGTAAATTCCTCCCGCGACCTCATATATTATGCATGATCCGGTACCAATCTTGTGTCGCCGTGCCTTCAGCCCAGCATTATTTTCACTTTCTAGTGTGCGAGCAAACAGCTACAGCCACGTTTTCCACGTTTCTTGTCGTACCTAATAATTATTCATGAATTTCGTATCCCAGCGAACCTGAACTTTAGAATTTCCTTTGCAGCCCATTATAAGTATGCATTTTTTTCACATACTATCTTCCACCCACTTTAATTTTAAAATACATTGTCTGCTACCATTTGCAGTGGAATATCCACATTATTTTAAAATAAAAATTGCCAAGACATTGTTTACGACATTGAACATATTTTAATGCTTAAATTAAAATGTATCCATGTTTACCTTTCCTTCACATGTGTGTGTTAACATTTTCATGTAACTAATAAATAAATCATAAATAATGCCCCGCTCTTGAAAGACCGGTTAAATCAGCTGATTATTATTATTTTTTTTTAAAGAAACGTCACTTAACGGGGCCCAAAAATTTAACATCATACGTCGGATTTTGTGTTCATGAACAAGTCCTTATTAATTCTTACAATCACTGTAATTACAGTAGAATGATGTTATTTTCTATTCAAGAATAGTTGATGCATTATCGCGCATTTAATAACTGCTCATTACCTGGAAGTTACTACAATTATAAAGGGGCGAAGTTTGATTGAAAATATTTTCGTCAGCATTTAACATCTAGGTATTAAGAGTCCTATACAGATGGCTTATGAACATTGTTGTAGCGTGTTTCGAGAAAGATTTTTCAAGAAATACCACTAAAAGTATGTTTTATATCTTTATATACGAAAAGAAAACATGTAAAAAAATTCTTCTGTATTTTTATTTTCTATTTATCACGCATAAAATCATGGTTTTAGAGAACCTCAATAACGCTAAAAAAATTTCAGGCTGCTGACACGTAAAAATTACCAACCGTAATCGTAAAACAAAAATAGAGAGACACGCGCTGTACTTAACTACGCACTTACTGTAAAAAACAAAGTAGGGTCACCGCTTAATGTCTCATACGAAAAAGCCAACGACCAAAACACTTCACGCAGTTTTTTCGCATAAAGAGTGCTTGGTAGATAAATAAACGCTGAAAACTTCAGTTGATTCCTACGCTTTTTTCGATGCCAATATGGATAAAATTCTTAATGACAATCCTAGATAATCGTATTTGCTAACTTTATGAGTAAATATTTATCTAAAATTACTAATTCGTTACGCGTGATCTCTTGCGTCGCAGTTAAATGCACGAGGTTCCGGCGTCAGAGATTGGGCCTGAGAAGTTCGTAACACTGTAAACAATTATGTTTAAAACGTTGGCTAAAACTATTGTCTAGGATTGCTATAGTTTAATTTTCACAAATTGGCTTCAAGAAACCTACAGTTATAGAGTACTGCTTTTAGCGTTGAATTATGTACCACGCCCTGTTAAGGCGATACGGTTGTTGACGTACGAGCCAGTCTAGCTCTTATCGTCTGCCTGTTTCCCGTATGTCAATCGCGGCATCTACAGCGCCTGCTGTATAGTGCTCTTAAGGGGCCTCCCTACCTGGGCTTCAAACGAGTTGCAGCGCGTTACAGCTATTCTATTTTTTACGAAACTACTTAACGCAAAATATATCTGCATATCTACGAAAAGAACACACACTTCAAACTATGTCACTATAGTTTTAAAAATTTGGCACCTTCATTTGAAACATTATTTCCGGCCCCCTCAAAATGGTCAATATGGGTTTTCCAGACTGCCGTATATGGAAAAATAACAATAGGATTCGAATAAACACATATGTAAAAACAAGCGTTAGACTTTGAACTATTCTGCCCACATACAAAATATTGTGGTCACCGTTTGAAGTCTCATAAGGAAAAGGATAATAGCAAATCACTGCACACCATCTGAGGACCTTGCGCGGAAAGGCGATAATGCATTACATACGTCGGTTAGCGGCAGTCTTACTGCTCCTACCTCACACACAAACGGAGCCTATCTATGGAGGTCTCTTAATCGCTGATGAGGGTGACACGATGTATGGAGCAGCGCCGGAATGAAAAGGGAGGAGGACATGGGAGATCCCAAAAAAAAAAACGGGCAACCAGCGGCACAATTCCCACATACGAAAATCCGGGACTGACCCCACCAGGGAACGAACCCGGATCGTCTTGGTGGGAGACGAGTGCTCTAGCCACGGCGCCTACCAATGTCCTAAAGGGCCAAGTTATTATTTGCAGTTGCAAGATCTGTGGACAGATAAATCATGAATCAGATCACGTCATTCTCCTCAGTTGTAAGAAACGGTTTCGTGAAGGACGCAGCCCACTTCGTCACAAATCTGGTTGTGCGCTAGTTTACGGTGCGCAGGGATCTGTGTTCGTACCACAGGAAAGGTATGTTCGCTGTAAAGACGAGACCAGTGGCGTATCGTGGGCGTGTTCCAAGGCATGCGGTGCTAACACTGAGTTGTCTATTGGACCATTAGACGTGTAGGAGCAAGTACACTCTTCCTCCAGTAGCGTACAAGAGACAAACGACTTATTCTCCACTTTAAACTGAGCACTCAGTAGAGCTTGTAATTAATATAAATATGTTTTATTGGGCCCATAGATGTTCACTTTTTAAGGTGTTGAAACCTTTGCACTGGGTTTTAGTACCATGGAAGCTTTCGTATTGAAAATAATAAATATGGCTGTAAAACAGCTGAAAGAAAACTGTATGCAGTGCTCACTTTATCGTGTACGACCTATATACACCTCGGTATTCACAATACATTTTAATTGGATATGACTGGTAAACACACTTAGTCCACGTGCTCAGAGCGTATAGTCGGAGCTTACATTGCATGCCTTGGAACACGACCACGATACGCCACTGGGCGAGACACGAAGAAAGGTATTTGTTTTGAATTTAAATAACTATAAATCGCACTTCAGCGAAACTGTACGGCCTTGGGCTTTGATACCGAGCAAGCTACTATTGTGTGAGATAAGTGGAACAAGCACACTATTACCACCAGCCTAGTGTCCAAACACTGTATAAAAGTGGATTAAATGCAGTAAGTCATTCTAGGTAACACATTTACCTTCGGATCCGAAAAAAAAAAATTCTTGGAGAAACTACCGCATTTGTACTGTGACAAGTTTTGCAGTCGCATTTCCTAAAATTACTCTGAAGTGAATACGCAAACGGTCGAGCGTATGAAAATATGACTTCATAAAAACACAATTACTCTACACAACTCACTTTTATAAATATTTAGAACGCCTTAGCAGAGATTTATACACGTAGACAATGTTAAAGTTATATATCCCACGGGACAAGGGAAAAAAAAAGCAGTGAATATACGAGGCAACGCTGAAAATACGAGCTCCTCATGATGTCCGATGTGCTGTAGAAGTTGACATTGACCCTACTTCCTGGAAGCCGTGAGAAATTACCAGATGTTGGTGGCGTGAAGACTTTCCTGGAACTTGAACACGAAAATTTACGACGCCACTATGTCCGTAGGGTGAAACTCCGTCCTCCCCGCTTATACGCACTTGGCAGTACACATAAAAAACTTCTCGTCTGCGCTTATTCAAATGCAGAAACTGACGTGAAAATCCGCTCTGAACCTGAACAAAAAAAATACCTTTCAATTATTTCGTTGCTTGCTTTTTTTGCGTTATTCCTTTCCGTTTAACGAAATCAGCAACTATCAGGAAGGGTGTTACTCAACACCTCACTAACAGCTGTCGCGAGTGAACTTCATATTTGTACCCGCCGGACGCTTTATGTGTAGTATGAATCTAGGAACATTTGTTTATAATATGAGAGTTGACAGAAAAAAATTTTTCATTTCAATCTTACGGATTTTGGTCTGCGTGCTTATTTCTGGTAAAATATTTGCACGAATACTGAAACCAAGCGAATGTTTTGACGGTTGTACCGTACGATTAGTGCCTTGATGACAATCAACTCCAGAGAAACATATCCTGACATTTAAAGTAAATGCGAATTTCTGATCATGTTTATAACTGAATGTTTGCGTCATTTATTGTAACGTTTATTTTATCTGTCACAAATGTTGTACCCGTGATTTACATACTTATCTAGTAAACACTAATACAGAAATTGGAGGTGTTGGAGTACGTCTTAACCAACTTTGTCACTGACAGATTACCGAAACGTGAACCAATTACACAGTTTATTATAACGCATTAAATATAACAAACTGGTAGTTCAGATAACTTATAGCAAACGTGCTCGTAGGTTAAATTTGAAACATTTCGTCAGGTTCGAAGTATTTAATGTTTAATTATAATTTAGGTTCTTAGCAGAGGAGAATGCTTTTGGATGTGTGTCATCTTTGCATTATAAATATCATTAATAGTAGTTTATGATAATGAATAATGCCAAATTATTGAAAATTATATTTTTAATTGAAAAATTCTATAACACGGCAAGTAATGTATCTGAATAAAAGTGTATAGCGTATTGCCTTAAATCGAACTACAAATTAATTCAGTAGCATTTAAGAACTATTTGCCTGAAATGTGACAACTGTAGACTATTGTTATTTTGACATAATCGGCTTGGGACTTATGCAGGGTTTCGTGAGACTTTAGATGTGCCAAGTTTTATTTAAATGTTGAATTTCCCTTGTCTGGTGAAGTCCTGGTACCATAGGATATCGAGGTTTAACTAGCAAAATTGACGAATTCTCTTGAAGTCTAACACGATGTTCTCCATCTCGGGATAGATTGTGCCTCGTGATTCATTCAAGAGTTATTACTGAACGATTCGCTCTGTCCTTGACAGCTTCAGCGTCTCGTAACGGCATTCTATTCATTGCTGTTTACTTGGGCAAACATAACTTCTGAAATTCTTAGTTGTAGTCGATAATCTGTTGCTATTTTTGATTAATTAAATTTGGCTGTTAATATTTTACGTTGATGTGTTTATGACTATATTAAACTAAGCAACATAATGTTTGGAATATTACTTGATTGGGAATTCAAATAAAACATTATAGGATCGTAACTTCGCTATTGTGATTTCAGAAAGTGAAGTTGAGCCAATATATTTATTACGTAAATTATTTGACTGTTATTTGATTGTGTATTTTAGTAAAGTATTTTATAACGCATTTTAAGGCCTGACATTTTCTTACACTGAGACTATTGACTTCGCGTTTGATATCACAGTAAAATAAAAAATTATTTAAACATAAAACCAATAAAAACTTTAAATATTAATAACAAACCTGCACAACACATTTTTAAGTTTTCAAAAAAGGAAATAAACTAGTTTTTTTAAGAAGCAATAAACAATTGAGATGATTAGTTAACTAGTTTAAATGAGGCAATTAAATTACGCTGTAATGTTACGTTTCATAAAAATTGCAAAATATTTAGCTTATCTTAACACAAAGCTTTCGAATTGCTTTGTTAAACATTGCCATGAAGTTACAGTTTGTAAGCGAGGAAAACTTATGAACTATGGCCTCTTCAAGCACAGTTTCCATTCATACCTTTATGCTAAATAAAATTTAACGTGTAGTAATCCATTTTGAAACCGTTTTTATGACAAATTGTTCATTCTGGCATTTAAAAAATAGTTTTTTTGAATTCTCTATATTTTTGACCATGTTTCGCTTGAATCTATAATTTCCGGATAAAATAGTTATAGCCTCACACTTCAAATTCAACTTTCTAGATTCTACCCTTGTTGCGTTTTATGTGCTGTAAAATGTGCTAAGGAAATAAATATTGTATAGTAATATAATAAAATAAAAACTTTCTTAACTCTCCATAAAAACAAAATTATTTGTTTTTACTTTTTAATTGTGTTTTATTTGAATAATTTTTGGTTCTTAGAAATTAAAAAAAAAAAAGTATTTCGTGGAATGTTATTTCCAGCGCACAGATCAGTGAGAATCCTGTCACAAATAGTAAAATATCTTAGTCGAAAAAAATACAAAACTAACGTATTTCCGTGAGAGTTAACGATTTACTATAGCATAGTTGAAATTATCAACAATGAGACGTTAAAATTATAATATAAATGTCTTGTAAACATTCTCACAAAAAAATTAGTATTCAGACTGACACAGTATGTGAGGAAAAAAGTCTCAAAGTTGGCACATCCCCAGCTAGAATAAAAATAAAAGTCGACATAAAAGAGGACGGCGGAAGGCATTTCCGCCTTTGCGATGTGAAATATTACAGTTGGACTCTCACTCTGAAGTCAGATTTGGTATGATATTTCGACTATTATGAGCTTATGAGAAAACATAATCTCTGCCTCTTAAATATAAATTTAATACCGACCAGCAAATATTAAAAAAAATTGTTGTGGCACAGGATACGAGGGTGACCATTTTGAGATATTGCCTTAAGGCTATTCGCAACGCAAACATTTGTAGATATTTTGAGTTGTTTGCTTGTAGATGGCTTAGATTAAAAACAATTATCTTCAGGACACTAAAATAAAATAGCGTATATAAAAAACTTAACATTTTAAAATTATTCAAAATTTTCATTTTTAAACAAAAATAGTTGCCTTGTTTAAATCATCTGAACTGGTAAGTTGCAAATTGGGGGTAGCTACTAAAGACTATTTGGTGACATAAGAAGATATTCGTTATAAACAATTGTTAAAGGACATTCAGATAAGTAACACTGAAATGTGGATTTTGGTTTTGTAGTCAAACGGTCGTGAAAATACATTTTGCACTATTTTGCAAGAAGTTACGGATTGCCCTAATAAAAAAAAATTACACTTTGTTTATAAGCGAAATTCGTCTAAATACAGTAGAAAAACAATACCGGAAGCAGTTTATTACGATGACGTCCGTTGTGTTCTGTAACGGTATTATGCTATCAGTTACACACACGCACGCGTATGCATACGTGTATTTATTTATGCTGAAGTTTAAGAAATTTTAAAAAACTAAAAACTAAACGTAACTATTGTGATACACATAGGAACTATATTTTTAACGACTGTTGCAATGCGGGAAAGTAACAAACCAAAGAAGTATTTTGGACATATGCCATTGCAGCAAATAGTGTGTCACGGAAAATCAGAGAACGCAAACAAACAAACAAACAAACAAAAAAAATTTTTTGTTTGCGCTTTTTTGGTTGTTTGCTTGTATGTTTGTTTGTACTTAGGTTTTTAAACGTCGAAAAAGTGAGTCAATAAACTTGCAAATTTATATATATACATGCACACATAAGCTACCTGACGTATACATTACATCATTACATAGGAAGTATAGGGTGTAGGCTATATACATAGCATAGGATTCTAGGTTTTTTGGTTATGTAATATTTATGTACTGTGGAGGAGTAAGCAACAATTATTCTCTCGAAATGGAGTCTAAAGAAAAGGAAAATTAAAATGTCTTGTCAGTGTTCATATTTGTTTTTCTTTATTTATCAGAAATATACACTAAAAAACAAGGGTACATCCATCAGAAAATTTCGGTATATGTTTTCAACTCTTTGAAAAACCTCTTATAATAAGGTTTCAAAGTACAAAAAATATAAAGTATAATTTAATTTATAATTTTTTCCAGCATCGACCAGGGACGGACTTTAATAACGACAAAAAATGAATGCAAGTAATGTGGCTTTGAATGAATTTTGTAACTTGTGTTCACGTCTGCGTATATGTTATTCTGTAGCTGTATTGTTTCTGACATATGTATGTGTAAAATGCAATTAAAATTTAAAAGTTGTTTTAAATCATGGTTTTATTCGTCCTAAAGGCACCTGGTGGATTAGAGTTTGTTTATATTCACTGGAAGTAAATGTATTTCGGTTGAATATCATCTAAGTACAGCTGTGTACAGTACGTGTGTCATTTTTGCCTCCTTGGAATGAAAGTTTTTATGAGGGCTGGAAATTGCAGTGTTTCAAAGTACTTTTCTTGTAGCGGAGAGATATTAAAAGAGTTCGCGAGTTTCACAAAAAAATTAATCATTACGTTTTGTCTATAAAAACATTTTCATGTAAGTTCTTATTTCTACGTAACTTTCCCTTCGCCAGAATAAGTTTCCTGTTTTATTATTTCAGTTGTACAGCAACAACAAAACAACTCCAATCAATGATATTATTCTTTTTATGTTATTAGTCTTTGTGTTTACGTCGTAGTGAGTTAGCAATATACTTTTAGTTATTAATTGCTCTCTTCTATTGCAGTATGTTTATTATTTCAAACTGTCGAGTTCCACAAAAGAACAGAGTCTTACGTTAGACAAACGTGTACCACAATCATAGTTTCTGAAGTTATATATTACAGCAAAAGGGACAAATTGTTAAGGTAGCTGCCTCGATGAACGTATTTTGCTCGTCCGAGGACTAGAATCGTGGAAGTTCTGAGCTCGACTCTAGACACGTCACGGAACTGGGGTGCAATTGTTATGACTAGAGAACGCCTCTATGTGATTTCCAGTGGTCGTCTTATAATTTAGTGGCGAAATATTAAGCAGAAATGTATGCTGTACGAGGTTATGTCATTTTAAAGATTTTATTTCAAGATGTTCATACCAAATATATATATATATATATTTTTTTTCGCAATTTTTTGACGCGTGAAAGAAACTTGTAAGGAGAGGTTCCCTGCAAAATATTTATATTTGAACGAGATATGGTTTGTTTAATAGGCATTTATTATGACTATGTTTTACTGAAATGAAAATTTTCTAGTTTTCATAGTTTTTGTATAATAGCGTGTCAAAGACAAAATTTGCATAAAACGGTTTTATACAAAAAATTAAAACTAACTGACTTACATAAATGGAATAATTCCCAGTGAAGAACATTGTGACGCGCTAAATCTAGACATGTATAAAAAACCGCATTAAAAATTTTCATTACTTTTGAAAAATTTCTGAATTAGAAATAAAATATTACCAAATTTCTGCAATTATTATTAGTACGAAAATTGTCAATGCAGTGTTATTTTACATGTCTTGGCGTAGCCCTTAACATTGTTTTTCAGTGTGAGTTATTTAATTTTTGTAAATCAGGTTGTTTTCTTTTTTGTATTAAATCGTTTTATGAAAATTTTGAATTTGACAAGCCATTATATGCAATGCATTTTATGCAAATTTTGGCTTAAATTGTCATTGTACACAAACTATTAACGCTAGAAAATTGTAATTACTGTCAAAAGTAGTTACAATGTATGTCTACAAAGCAAACCGTATCTCGCACAAATAAAAACAAATAAAATTCTATCTGTTTTAGATCTTCACACCGTTCGGCAGCCTGAACATGCTTAAGGCTATTCAATGCTATTTCTACCACAATAATTATTCTTTAAACCCAAACGCAAGCAGAGCTGTTTTGTTTAAAATCGCATTCACCATGTAAATGTTTTATCGAGACAGGAAATACTACCGTTTTTTATTTAATTATGTACTTAACGAAAATTTTTGTTGATTAACGTTTTAGTCGAAACCGTAAAATTTCTGGTCTCGAATAAAACAGATACCACTGCAAAAACCGTTTCAAACAAAACTACCAAACATATTTATGATATCTGCTCTCGTTTAAGCTTCATACAGTAATTATCGCAATTTTTTTATTTACTATTTTCCGTATACCGATTACAGCACTTACATAAATACTGTTTATGTAATGGAAGACATCACGGTCACATAACGAAGCTTGTGTGTGAGTGCTACTAGACAAAGTATTATCTATAGCTGCGGTAATTTATGTAAGAAAACTTGCCATAGTATTAAATTAATTAGAAAATAAAATTTTAATGCCACACGAATTACAAATTTTAAAAAAATTAAATAATTTTTTATGGATACAGATACTGTTTTACAATATATTTTTTTGTTTATATATTAATTTTTTACATATTCAGAAAGAAATGTTACAATTTTTGAAAGCAAGAATGTCAATTATCTTTTAAAAATTGTTCTGTACAGTATAAACAGGGTAGCATGCCGTTTTAAAGGGTGTGGAAATGGTCCAAAACTACTTTTTATATCTGCAGTATATTATATATTTTATTGATATTTTATCTAGTACTTGTGTGACAAAGGTGTAAAAATGGAACAATATTATTTATAAATATATATTTATTTATATGTATTGTAACACACATTTCGATACTGATCTGCATTTTATAGTTAATATTTAAAACACAAGTACACTGTGAAGAAGTTTCATTGAAATTCATTGAGGGGTTTGCATGTAGTTGCATATTCGATTTTATGATAAAATCTGAAGTGCATAGCCAAACATTAAACACTGTTTGAAGGTCAACGAAATGTCAAATTCCAGAGAAGTTTCTTCATAGACTTGTTATTTCTTCAAGAAACAATAGAGCGAGTGGATACCACTATGACTAATTAAGATTCTGAAATTTGTATTTTAAAATATTTTATGTTAAAATAGATGTAACTATGAATAGGAAATATAAAAACTATTTTCCAGTTGGTTTCGAGGTTATTTCACATTTTCTTTAATGTGAAGTCACAAAACTATAAAAAAGGCCCTTAAATTTCAAAAAATTAAAATTGGCACTTGAAAAGTCTGCGCTACCTACCCATCCGGCGCGAGCAATGCAACCACTAGCTTTCTGTTCATCTCGGCTCAGTCCACATTTCTATGTAAGGCTTTTTTTTTAGTGCCCTAAAAACTGTGAACAAGAAGTATTTTCACTATCAAAAATCACCAAGAATCACTTACTGATATTTTTTCCTAAGCATTTGTATTCCTGTATAAATATTTTCTTCAGCGCAATATAAAAATGGTTTTACCTGAAAGAGATATAGTGAAAGATGACAAAGTCCCACGTAATATAATTGGGGGCCTGAGTACCAAATCAAGCAACTCCAAATTTAAGAATTAGCAAAAAAAATTATAATATTTTACTGTGTGTATTTACATCTATCTTAAATATGTTACCAACACATTTCAGATAAATATAAATGCACACGAAAAATATGCTTTTTTTTTGCTGTTTTTTAAATTTTGGAGTTAGCATGGTTTGGAATTCATGTACCCAATTTAACTTGTAAATCCCTGTACCTGCTCTGACATTTCGTGGAAGAAACGGAAGATAACTGCACAATTCATGAAGGAAATTGATATAAGAAATGTACGTCCCGCAGAAGAAATTATTGATAACGTTCAGAATAAAATATCATAAATATTTTAATATTCACAGTGAAGAACATAGGTAAATTTTCGGGACGCGTGGGAGGTTAATATTTCCTAACATACAATATAAATTAATTATCCCTTCAAATAAATGAAAATTACCACACTGTAAAAAAATTCACATATACAACACGAATACGATATGCGGAGAACTTTATGGTTCAATTGCAAGTTCAACATACGTTTGAGCAATAACATTATTCAAATAAACTCAGTGCTGCAGGTTAGAAACTTACGCCCCTGTTGCTAAGTGGTTCGATCCCAACACACGCCGAAAATTGTATCAGATTATTTTCAAAGTGTACGATAGTAAAATTAAAATGTTCTACTGCGTCCAAATTTTCTTACTTAAATTGTTACGAAAATGTCCAGACATTCTCCAAAGTAATTTTTCACAATCGTTTGGCAATGTTTTTATTGATTGTTTGTGTAAATTTACTACACACACGTGCGGAAACGTTCAGTTGCATGTCAATATAAAACACTTTTTTGTTTGTAAGAGGATATTACTTTTTATTTTATTGTTGCTAGTTAAGTCAGACAAAACTTTCGTATTTGTTTGTTTTGTACGCCTGAGAGTTGGTATTCATTGCAAACAGGGGGAATTTTCATCCAGTACTTTCGTTTAGAACACTAGGAAATCTCGGTGATTTTTTTTCTTTTAGTTTGTATCATTTCTAGTGTATTCAGTGAAGAAATGTGTGATTCATGTGATTTACAGACGTTTTATTAATGGCTTAGTGATTAAGTGAATTCGTGCATCCTAATGTCAAGGTAACGGGTTTGATGTTTTCGTTCGCTGCATTATAAATGAGACAAGGGGCTTTCCATTCCTGGTTTAGAACTCTTAAAATATTTTTGTAACAAACTTGTATTCCTGAGCCATTTGAAATGTTTGATTTCAATGTAAGAGAAACACAGTTGGCGCTTAGTTGGCTCTGGGCCACATTCACTCAGACTTCGCCCAAGGTGGATTCCTTAATGATGGTAAAGCGAGACGCGAGATCGCCATTGTTCACCCCTGGAGGCGCTCGAACAGCAATGGAAACGCGATAGGTTTACATGATTATTTGCTAGGTTAATTAGCCTCATTAGTGGCAGGATCCTGATTGGATGATCCGACACGCGGCGCTTAGCGGCTGATACGATCGCAGACGACCCCGCTTGTACTCGAGCCTTGGGGCTCAGTTCTCTTTCGTTTATGTGAGTTTGTGAGAGTTCCGTGTATTTAGTCACGTTTACTGAGAGTAGCATTTCCTTGCAGCGTTTTTAAATGCAGCGATTTTTTACTAAATCATCGGCATATGTAATCGCTGGAATTTGTCGTCCTAGATTTAAAATAAGTTAACGCGGAAATAATTATCCATAGTCATAACATTAAACTAAATTAAAAATATATACAGTCATTTGGGGTAAATTTGTACCTGTCAGGGCAACTTTGTACCATCAGCCTAGTTTAATTTCAAGTGAAAAATTTAAGAATATGGTTGTGTTCTACATGAATAAATTTGTTAACCAGAAATGTTGCATAGTGGTTGAATGCCACAAAGCTATTACATTAAAGAAAATCCCTGGCACAATCTATACTCAACTTTATAATGAGTGTGGGAAGTACGTGTAACTTAAGATGTACTGTAATATAAATAATTCTAAATTACTAAACATCGTACGAGGTGAGTTGCAGTACAATTATGAGACGATACATTTAACAACTTTAGTACTGTAATAATTTGTAGAGAAGTCGTTAATTTGACAAATCTGACAAAATAGTCATTTATTACCAAAAACACAGATGCCATTCCCTTCAAATGTATAGCTACAGAATACCCTTAGCATTGCACGGTCCCATGTTTCAATAGCATATTTAATCAAACTGTTGTGTAGAAACGAACATCTTGCAATGTACAAACAATTTTAGTTACATATCTCAGGGTTATTATATTCAATGAACTAATTATTTGTAATATAATAATATGCCTCGACTACTCAATTAGTAGATACAATTAAAACTTAAACTATGACCTCTGGCCTTGGAGAAAACGTCTCTTCAGAATGAAACTTTAACTCATTGCATTTCACTGGCTCAGATAAATAAAAGGTTTTGCCGAAACAGTTCAAACACTTAATCGAAGTGGCGACTCAAAAGTTCAATAAATTTAAATAGGTAATTTGAAGTTGAGCTTACAGTCTTGTAGGCGATGGCTTGAAGTTCACTCCAATTATAAATTCTATAGGTTAAACTAAACCAAAAATTGCCTCTTCTTAAGATGGCTAGTACTATTGTCATTATTATTCTGCCTAGTGCTCTCTCCCTTGAGTTAACTAATTTAGGTTGATGGCAGATTAAATATAGGTTTCAGAGGACCTATCTGCCATGGCATCTTGCACCATTCAAAGGGAGATAGAACTGCAAGAAAATTACACTATTGCTACAACGCAATAGTTTAAAATTGGCTGCTTCTAGGGCTTTGTTGCCTAAGAGGTTTCAAACCTCTAAACATAGAGATATGAGTAGTCTACTTATAACTGTTCCATAATTACTGCATTCACAAAATGAATTTACATGACGTAAATACCAAAAATTGTTAAACATAAAAAAAATATTATAAGATAATTTAGGGTAGTAGTTATCTGAAATTAATAGAAAATTCATACAATCCACTTAAATATAAATTAGCTCATTAGCATATACTATATAAATACTACAAGAAAATTATCTGTAATATCATTTCAAATGTTACCCCAAAATGGTACAAAGTTACCCCAAATTACCGTATAGTATATGTATGTGTACATAAATGAATGTCTGTCTGCACGTTCATGACGCATGCGTTCCAATATCATTAATCTTTTTTACTATGAAACTTTGGTGAGCTGTTGTGCGTCCGCAAAGGTTTCTGTAAAAATAAGCAAATTAGGGGAGGGGCAAAACGGTGTAGAAGAACAGAATGGGGTACTCAAAACATTTTATGGAAAAAAAAAAAAACTTTGATGAGTTGTGAAGAAAAAAATTTGACGGAAGGAAGGGGGTACCCAAAAATTGTTCAAAAAATCTTTGGTGAGTTATTATGTGCGCTCGTGAAGGTTTCTGCCAATAAAAACCTTCGTATTTACATCTGAATTTTATCAATGTTTCATATGTTTCTTATATGTATTGTTTTTATTTTATATGGTTTATTAACGTCTCTGTGGATTAGCGAGGGACGGCTTACAAACATACTAAACCTTAGGAAACGACACAAAAATTCATGTCCGTACTGGGATTCGAACCCAGGACCTCTCGCACCGTCGGCCAGCATGCTAACGACCACGCTGCGGAGGCCATCACGTTTAATATAATTACTCTGAAAATACAGGGAATAGGACCCACATGCATGACATTATTTTTTGCTACTAAATATGTAAGGGATGAGTCCTGTTTGTGACGGTAACTCCTCGACGAATCATCCCGTACATGTCGTTATAACACGGGAATGTCTATCCTTGCTTCAACTAGGGCCATGTGTTAGGCAGCGTTCTTTAAGGCATATGCCAGAGTTTCTCGGCTTTCGACAGTATTCTTATTTAACCCGGACGAGTGCCGATAACGTAAAATAATTCTGTAACTTTGTTGTAAATTGGTTCTTGCTATGTAATGTAATTTTTCGGGACAAACGGTATAATGATATTGGCTAATTTATGAATTGAAAGGAAATTACGTTCAGCAACTAATTAGCTACCAGCATACTGTATGTTTGTCTCTATAAGATCAAGTTCGCAGTATAAACCAGTGTAACGAAGTTACATAGCGCTGTTTCAATGTTGGCTCCCGTTTACGTTTATTAAAAAAAAAAAAAAATTACCGCCAAACATGTAAAAACTCTGGCCCAAGCCCTTGAGTCAATTCAGACTTGTGAAGTGCCTCTCGTTTAGTAATACATAAAATGCCATGTTACTTCATTCATTGAAACTCCCACGCTCGTTGTACGTGGGCTGTGTCCGGTGATATTTAACTTTGTGACGTGCGGCCGGACGGGGAGATGTAAATGAATCCCTAACTAACTGGGTCGGCCCGGAAAGGGCGAGAGACAAATTCGCGCACATTTTATTGGCAATATCCGGGTGCCATCCATCTTGCTGGCAGCTCCCATGGCGAATGTATGTCTGCGAGCGCTCCCAGCCCCGCGGAGAACTGGGTAATTCAAACACGCTGGAACTATTAACTTACTCCGGTGGAGAGGGTAAATTTAACTAACTTTTAAGTATGTTCGACAGGCTGAAACATTGTGTGTATATGTTCACTGCTACGCCCACACGACTTAATTACACTGCACGGCGCATCATTAAATGTCAACTTCCCGTTCGTAGAAAACGGAATTGAAACAGCTATTCCATATACACTAGAATGCCGCAGAGAGAAAAAAAAAGTATTAATTTCCGTCGAAAAAACTATTTAATTGATTTTTATATCCAGAGAAGTGTAGATAGAACTTTTTCTCTGATATCTCGACACGCTTAAAATATTTACATAATGAAAATCAGGTTACAGTGTTAAAATAAAAACAGTATTTTACGTAGAACCAAAACAACCTAATGCTACTCTGTTAAAAATTTCCACGAATTTACGGATAATTTAACAGAAATGTCAGTTTAATTAGCGGAGACATTATTTTGTTATACATAATTTCGTTTCATTTATTAAACGTATGTAAAACTGAGAGAAGACTCTAAAAAGTAACCGTACGCATTATTGTGCCTGCATCCTTAAGAAATCACATAAATTTGCGAGTTTCCATAAGTGGAGCTAATTGCCTTCCGTAAATTAACGGATACTTGTGGAGAATGTTTTACCAGCACTTCTCCATAAAACAACGAAAATTATTTTTAATAGTGTCACCTAATGTTTGTAAGACTTTTTAGCAACTGTTGTTTAGTTCTCCGTAGTAACATACTAAAAATTCCACTGGCATTCGGTACCACTTGAAATACTCTCTTGCACACCTTTACATTTTTTTACGGAAATGTATCGTTATTAAACGGAAATAGTGTTCGTAAATATAAAATACGGAAATGCCTATAGTAAATATTCACTACGAAATCATACGTAACATGTCCTTAAATCTGCGGACTCTTGCACGGTAAAGATCGTAAATTTATGGGTTAGAGAACTGTCAATATTACGGCTATATTTTAATGACATCACCGGTAAATCTGCAAATCTTTAGAAATGCAATTGTAGCATTACGGACATATAAGTATGGTTTAGTTCCGTGTGATGAAACTGTTTTACAGAAACTTCTGTTGGATTAGGAAATACGTTTCTGTGAATTCACGGAGGTGTCCGGAGAAATGTTTACCGGAAATTCCGTAAATCAACGATGAAAATTTTTTACAGTGTGTAAAGTTTAAAAAACCTTTCGCAGCTTGAAAATTTTGAAGAAAGGAGAAATCATTGGTATTATTTATAGACGAAAGGTGAGAAACTTATTGTGTAAAACATTTCAGATGACACTAACACCACTGAATGCGAAGATACTTACCTAACTGCGCAGTTGACATACAGCGATAGTAAACATCATATCAACAATATTCTCTGTGCACTGGACTATAACCATGAAGGCAATAAAAACGCATCCTTCTGGGTCCTTACAAAACACTGGAAAATGGTTTGTATTTACATTACGTACATCAGGTGTTTTTTAAACAAACAAATAAACACCACAAACACAGAGAAAAATACCGTAAAATCAAGAAAAATTTGTTCGAAACAACCAAATAGTATATTTGAATACTTGCAAACAAATGTATGGTTTGTTAAAACCAAATTATTTATTTTAAATATGTTTGGTTTTTGACCAAATGACATGGTTGATGACGCCATACAAATATTGTTAAAACAAACATACATTTCTTTGAACAACCATTAAAGTATTTGACATTTAAATTATTTTGCTTGCTCAGATCACGAAAGTAAGAGTTATTTGCACAGCAAATTTTATTTATACAAATATATTTAGGTGTAAATATGAAAAAAAAAAAATTATAGGGATGCACACTGATTCAATTCTACAACCGACCACGCACGTTAAACTAGACCACTACAACTTACTAACGTATATTTTAATTTTTATATTTACATATCTGTGACATATAATTCCGATAAACTCGTGATTCAATAGACTCGTATGCACTCGGCAAAATGTTTTTAACCGTTATAGTTATCTTCAGTCATTTAATCTAACGTAATTGTACAGACGAACACTAAATTTAATACTCTGCAAATGTAGTAAATACCTATAATTTTATAACGTGTGAGAAAGTTTCCTAAACCACCGTGTGTGTATCAGCTAACTAGTGCGTACTAAATAACTGCCGTTACAAGAACAACTTCCCGAACAGACATATTTCGTCGCTTCCAACAAAATAATTTCGTTTGTTTTAATATCTTCCATTGTTAAATTTACCAAATCTGTATAGTACTTCATAAATACGGTTGATTCAAGTAAATATGATAGTAAAAGCAAATAAATAAAATAGTATAAGCAAATTATCGTTCGTATTTTGAATAGGAGCAAATATTTTTTTGTAAAATCAAATGCACGTATTGTTAAGTATAACATCTCTAACGAAAATATTAGTGTAACGAACCGAATATAAGTTTGTTTTAAATAAATTATGATATCAAAATTTTACTGTCGAAGCAAATAAATTCCAGTAGTAACTTCAACATTACGAGTGTTAAATTAACAGTAATTTATTTGTTGCAACAAAATTTATATCAACGTTATTTATTTGCTTGTCGTAACAATCCATTTTTCTCAGTGCACATACATTTTCCCATGACACGTTGGGTGAATACCAATATTTTACGTAATGAAATTTGCAGAATGCAAAGAAATTGTTTAAAGCCCACATCTTCTTTGAGTACTCATCCCAGAGGCTGGTTTGAACCTCAGAAGGAACACCCGTGGCGTGACTAGGCGAGAATGTAACTGCAGCGGTTCTCAATAGCCTTCAGCAAGATGGAGATGAGAGAACAACAAAACACCCGGTCCTAAACACAGAGAGATATTGCAAATACTGAGAATCGAACTCAGGACTCTAGGCACACCAATCAGAAACGCTGACCATTGGGCCAAGCTGTCGGACAGTAAATCAATCATACACAAAACTCTTAGAAGAATTTAATTTATAGTAATCTTATTTTTTAGTATGTCAGTTATAATTTGAATTACAGTAAACCACACTGTAATTTACAAAATTAAAGCCCTTAAACGTGACGTGTTTGTCCCGTACAATAAATGTATGTTCCGAAAACGACCTTTGAACATCAAAAACGACATAATTTTTGCGTTTGTAAAGAGTACTTACTTACACAGCAAAAATTTTTTTGTACTTTTACAAAAAGTATTTTGTAACACTACAAAAATGTTTTGTAATATTTACAACAAACTTGTACTTTTACAAATTTCTTTGTATATTTACAAACATTTCTGTAAATCTACAAACAAATTTTGTATATTTACTGCTAATATTTGGTTCACTTTACAATTGTTTGTAGGGTTACAAACATTTTTTTTGGAAACTAGTTTCCAAATTTTTTTTTTGTAAAATTACGAAATATTTTGTAAAATTTGTCTGGTCTTCAATGTTTATTTTGTTTCAAATCGAAAAATTTACTCATTACCATTTATTTTACTAGTTCCTAAAGGTGTTCACAATATTTATAACCACTTTAAAAGGTTTCAGACATCTCACAATTATTACCTGACTGATCATGTTCTGATGTTAGTTTACAAGATTTTCCTTGTAAATGTACAATTTTTTTTCTGTGTAGTTACGCTAAATCTCTGTGGAAGCGCACCAGCATCCCCAGTGACGCGGCGTGATGTGTTCTAGGGCAAGTGGCGATTGGCAATGACTATACACAATTCTCAGTTGCCTGTAGAACAATTAGACTGGTAGAGACAGGTACACTCCACAACGAGTAGCTTGTATGAGGCGAGGAACATATTCTCCAGTAAGACACTTACATGCTCTAAATGTACAGTCGGATCTTCTACTGTTTGCCCTGGAATATGACCACGACTCGCCTCTGAGCATTCCCATCCACTAATGATATACAGCATTTTTAGTTTATTTCTTCTCCCGCAACACTATAAGGATCTTATTAGTACATAATTTTGAAGTCTTAAAGTCTTCAAAAGTTCGTTTGCTAAAATGATATACCTACTAACATTTAAGACACACGTTGTTCTTTAACGCTGTAAGGAATTTTACGTATTTTAATCCCGAATAAATGATCTACTCATTACTTTCGGCACATATTTGGTAAACTGCGTTATTGTAGCACAACTTTTGTTTTACTAATTTACTCGAAAATTATTAAAATCAAACCAATATCCTCCCGAATTTACCGTTCAAGTTGACAGCTATAGATATTCCAGGTAGTTCTTCATACGGAGTCTTTTCCTTACGTGTTTCTTACGAATTTGTCTGAGGACGCTTTCTGGTGCAGAATTTGCGACAATTTTCTAAGAAATGTAAGCATCTTGCGACTTTTTCCCGCCTTGAAAATGTGATTTTAAGGACACCTGGCTTGGGTGTTATTCAGGAAAACCAGGGCACCGTGATAAAAAAATATTACTTAGAACTTGGAAAACGAGTACCCAAAACATTTCCGGCAAAATCAAAATCGTCTAGCAAACTACGTCTATGAAGAATAGACAGTTTGCAGGAATATAGGTAACCAAACTTATTTTGCTACAGTCCACTAGGCTACATCAAGCGTGATGGCGGAACCGTGACACGTTTAAGGGCCTTGGCCGGAGTTTCCGCGCCTTTAATGTCAATTATTTTTTTAAACATAAATGGGAGCCGATATCGTAAAATCGCTTCGTAACTTTGTTATGGCTGATTTAAACTGCATACTCTAATTTTGTCGAGTCAGAAGACTGCAAAATAATTGCTAATTAGTTAATTAACGAAATTTCCTTTTAATTGATAAATTAGCTATACTCATCACACAGTTTGTCTCGAAAAATTACATTGCATTGTAAAACCATTTTGCAACAAAGTTACGAAGCAATTTTACGATTTTGACTCTCGTATGCATTTTAAAAAATAATTCTCTCGTAAGCCGAGAAACTCGGACCCAAGCCCTTAACCGACATTCGGAAAGACACGAGTTTGATTCCCTGCTGCAGCCATCGCATTTCGGTTTCCTATTGTTTCCCGACATCACTCCATTTGAATTCCGAGATGATTTCCAACAAAAGCAGGGTTCCTCTTCCAGGTCCTGTACTTGTGTGAAATTGCTAGTAACCGTCTCTAACGACCTCGTTGTTGACGAGATCTAAATCCCGCTTGAACAACATAAAGACAGACCATAACGGGAGTTATATTTCAACACCTTGTTCACTGCAACGGCCTCGCATGCATGGCGTGCAATAACCGTAGATACCTTAATGGCAGTGCTGGCAGACGCTTAAACGGACCAGTGAGATACCCACCCCCACACAAGCTCAAACACACACAATCCCATAGTGGTATTCCAGCGAGCACTGTTCCCGTAATTACTGCATGGCGACGCGCAACAGATGTGGAATGGTAATCTAATTCCTCCCAGATTAACTTCGCTTCTGGCAGAGTTCCACAATACCCGCGCGCTCCTATCTCGCGATCTCTCAAGCGCTGTGGCAATTCCCGAGATAGTAGTTCCCCGAGCTCGAATAACGATATTGTAACTGTTCACACACGGGACGAAGTTGCACAGGCTTTTGTTCATCGGCATTGTCGCGCTCAGGCTGCTCGATTATTCAACTCTGCCTTCATAGAACTCGGTCAACCAATGCCTCAACCCGTGAAGAGAAATTAATTTTTGAAGTGTTGTGACGATTGCGTTGTTATATTTCATTCGAGATTTGGTTCGATTTTCCAACCGCCTGGTTAGTAAAAGAACAATAAACATTCAGGAATGTCAAAACTAATCGTACCAACTAAAAATTAGATCGCCTTTTGGTAAAATGCAAGAATAATATAATCAATTGGACTAGAGTGATCAAACCAAAGCAGATTGTAATTTTTAAAAAAATTAATAAATACGTATTTCTGAACAGGAAAGAATGTGTCTTCAAGAATGACACACAAAATAGGCCTACACAATGAAAGGACGACAAAACATTTAGACCAACTAACATTTTGTCTTCGATTATTATTCCCTTCCGAAAAAAATGGCTTTTTCTTTCAGATATTCAATTTTCGAATTTTATAGTGTATTTTGTTTCGTTTTTAATACATGTTTTTGCTTCCCTACTTTGGTTATTGGTAATTATGTCACAGTTGTGCATTTTTAATTGACTTTTTTTAATGTTTGTTATTATGCATTTGTTGTTGCCTAATATGGGGAGGGTTCTTAATATGGGGAGGTGCAATTCCCAGTCAAGTAGGTGCTGCAACCTACCGATGACAGGTGTAACTACTAGAGCTAGTGTGTAGTGCACTGGACTGACAAACTCGCCAATGTGAACAGCCGCCATTGTGTTTTAGACGGAGTTGTTTGAATCTTGTGCGTCGCAAAGTTTCTTCAGACTTGTAAAGATTGACGTGTTATTAACGGAAGGTGAGTAAATTAATCTGTATTAATATGCTAAACTATGTATTGAAATATGTGTATTAAAACATTATATGACAAATTCTTAAATGCTGCACACATCTGCTATGTAAATATATGACATGCTTATAATGAGCATGTGCCTATTATGGGGAGAAACCTTATTCTCCCCATATAAGGATCCATTATGTTTTTTTTAATTGCTTACAAATTTTGTATCTGTATTGTAATAATAATTATTATACTATTTTAGTAAACATAACATCTGGAGAGCAAAGCATCGCGTAATTAGGTGCGATATGTACATAGTCAGAATTGAAAACAACTGTCTTTCAGAACACAGCAGAGAATGTACCATTGTTTACTTATATATAAAGATGTGTTCTGTGACAGATTTTATCTACTCAAATATACTATGTAGCATTTGTGTAATGTTATATGGTCTTTACTTATGAACAAATCGCGTCTTTGTTTTTTGAGTAATTTTAATGCACAGAATTGTTTTCCAAAAATGACGTGATATTCAATCAGATATCTTTACCCAGTGGTTTCATCACTTCATACGCACTGTGAAACCAACCAAAGAAGATCCAGTGGTATTGATCATTGATGGTCATACAACACATACACGCAACATTGCAGTCATTAACTTGGCAAGAGAAAACAATGTGTCGATAGTGTGTCTCCCTCCGCATTCCACACATAAAATGCAACCACTGGACCTGTGTTTCATGTCGTCTTTCAAGACTTGCTATTCTCAATAAGTGGAACAGTGGTTGAGAAACAATGTAGGGCGTGTGGTGACTATTTATCAAATAGGAGAATTGTTTGGGAGGGCTTACCTCAGAGCAGCAACAGTTGAAAATGCAGTCAAAGGCTTTCAAAGAGGAGGTATTTATCCATGTAATAGAAACATATTTCGCCCATATGACTTCACCATCTTCGGAGAAATGTCTAGCACTCCTAACAATGTTTCATCCATTGCTACAGCTCAGAGCTTGCGGGAACCAGCAGTTTGTGATTCACCTCTGCCAGCTTCTCCCACTGATTCATCTTCTCTGAGCTTACGGGAATCAGTAGCATGTGATTCACCTCTGCCACCTTCATCCACTGCTTCGTCTTCTCAGAGCTTGCGGGAACCAGCAGCACGTGATTCACCTCTGCCAGCTTCTCCTACTGCTTCATCTTCTCAGTGCTTGCAGGAACCATCAGCATGTGATTCACCTTCATCCGCTGCTTCGTCTTCTCAAAGCTTGAGGGGACCAGCAACACGTGATTCACCTCTGCCAGCTTCACACACTTATTCGTATCCTGGTCAGTTCCCAAAGCGTTTAAAGCCAGCTGATATAAACCCTATTCCAGTTTTACCATTACAACCAAACAAATCATCAAAGGGTGGCTCTACACAACTAATCACAAGTTCACCCTTCAAACAAGCACTAGAAACTTCCCATAAACTTAAAGCAAGAAGGCAAGAAAAGAAGACAAAATGTGAGAAACGCAAGAAAAAGGTCAGCTCAAAGAATAAGCAGATAACCAAAAGAAATGCCAAGAAGTCTAAGCGTAGAAAAGTGTATTTATAAGAGGATTCTTCAGATTCTGATGACGAGAGCAACATTTCTTTGCATGAGTCTGACGACGACATTAACGTTTCTGATGATGAAGGTGATGTGGAGTGCATATTCTGTGCAGGACTATTCTCAGAAGACCATGAGGGAGAATCGTGGATTCGGTGCAACAGTTGTTTCAAGTCAAGCCATACTGATTGTGCAGCAGCAGATGGGAAGATTTTCGTGTGTGATTTTTGCCAAATACGTAAATAATTGCAACTGACATTAAAACTCTGAGATATTGTATTCATATTGTCAGAAAATACAGTTTTATTTAAAAAGTTGACATTTTACTACTTAAATGCAAGTAAGTGTTGTTCATTTTCTTGAGAATTGTATGACTTATGCATTTACCCAAGTGTTCTGTTTCAAAACGTAACAAAATAGTCTAATGTAAGTCATGATAAAACAACTTATTGTGTTAAAGCTCGCATCTCCCCAAATTAGGACAAGTATGCTCCCAATATGGGGAGATAACGATTGTACACTCAAACCGACATAAGAATAAATTAATAATTAGAAAACAAATTCGGGGAATACATGTGTGTAAGTAATGTATCAGTGTAAATATCACTTAACTAAACTTTTTCTTGTTGCAAAATATAACAAGTTTGAGACTTTGTACAAAACCCTCCCCATATTAGGCAACTTTCCTCCACGTAGACGCTAACACACACACATAATATATATTGTATTTAATTGCCAAAAATCTCACAGCGGAAAACTTACAGCAAGTTATCTTTATTCTGAAGCCTGATTTGTTTCCCGATCCGGTCATCATTATTTTGGCTTATCGTTATTTTCCTCTATCTCTCCAGATGAATGTTTGAACAAATCGTTAACACAGACGATGACTGGTTTCCTCCTTTACCCTGATTATCTGATATGAACAAATTGTTTAGTATATAATGGCATCACTATCGACAATACGTTAAGCCCTTCCACCTACGTCATTTGTAGGGACAATAAAGATTATAAGGTGTGTGTTGTACTTAAGTTCAGGATAGATGGGACCCAAAATAAGCACAACACAATTATTTTAATCAGGGGTGGAAACTATTTTTTTTATTTAATTGTAAAATAGCTAACGAAAGCTAATACAAATGCAAAAACAAATTTACAGCAATACAACACGCCTGTTACATTACTAAATCAAATAACATTACCATAATAAAGGACTGTGCGACCACTGCTTTCGTCTCATACTAAGATACAATATAACAAATAATCACACTACAAGTTTTAAATCAGCCAAAAAATATATTTTTTACAAAAATTAGAAATACCAACATAACTGATAAGTCTACTTTCCTCAGAGTGGGTGCAAATTAACTCTGAAAGTTAAAATCGTTTACCTAATCTAAAAATATTAAATTATAAATTTGATTTAGTGGTATGATACACGAAAAATACTAAAGATAAGCCAGCTTGTTGAGTAATGTGGGCGTAACCAGCTTAATAAATTGCGAGAAAAAAATTTTCTGAGATGTCTTTCTGACATTTAGATAAAAAAAAATAGCCGCCGTTTTCAAAATATTACAGAGTGATGAACGAAATTTACAAAAGTCAAGTCAGGTTTGTATGCAGAATATGTGTACCAAGTTTGACGAAGTGATGAAAATATATATATATCCTAAGATATGTATTATTATGCTAAATATATAAAAATGCTCACCATTAATACAAAAAAAGCCCTTTTTTTCAAAACATGAGCACAGGTTGAACTAAATACACAATATTCAACTCAGCTTTGTATGTAGTATATGTGTACCAAGTTTGGTGAAATTCTGAAAAATATTTCCTAAGTTACATGATACTACCCTAAAAATATAAAAATTTGCCGCCATTTTCAAAATATGCACGCAGTATGAACGGAATACACAAACGTAAAGTCAGCTTTGTATGTAGTATACATTTACTAAGTTTGATGAAATTCTAAATCACTGATCTTTATATATATCTCTAGCTTGATCGAAAAATGTTAAAAAGGCCTTCGTTTTGAAAATATGAACATGGCGTAAATGAAATATATGAAAGTCAAGTTGGATTACAAAGGACTATATGTGTACAAATCTTGATGAAATTCTGTCCATGGTTCAAAAACTTTTAGGGGACATACATACACACGGGTACACACCTATATACACACAGACACACAAATAGGTGAACTCATAGGTCTATTTTTTCCTTCGGAAAGTAGGCTAAAAATATATTTAAAGTAAATATGTATGGTGATACTTTTTTTAACGTTATCTTTGAGAACCCATTTAATTTTTCGTAGCACAAAAAATATTACTTTCAACAAAAAGATTATCTTAAATTCCGTTCTAATTATACCATAGACATTACTACTAAACTATTTTATGGCAACACAATGTTTTGTTGCTATCATTGTATACTTTAAAAAGAAATCTTATTCGCGTAAGCTGTTTCGCAGTGGTTTATATTTCAACAAACTGTAGTTTGTGTTATGGCAAAAAAATGTTTTAGGGTGAGGACTGAATCTCTTTTCCAATACAAAATTCCCAAACATATTGTCAAAGAAAATTAAATACAAGCTTTATTTTACGAAACCCAATCAAAGAGTTTAAACTGGCCAATAATTCTTTCATGCTTTTACTGTGCATTATGTGGAAAAATGAAGGTAAGATATTATCGTTAGTTAGTCTCCTCCATGTCCTTTATTTTGTGTAATTATTTTCATAAGTTACATTGATAATTTATGGTGGTGTTGAAGGACTGATTGTAATTTGTTTGCGTAAAATTTTGGCCGCGATAGCTTAGTTACTTTATATACTTATTTTTACACCACAATCAGAATTGCCTGCGTTTACTACCAAACAAACATGCACTGCTTTTCATAATATATACCAATCAAACTTTATTTCATATTGTAATAGGCATAATAATAACATAAACTCATTACGAGGTTACGTATTTCTTCTTTTTTTATTATTTTAGTATTATTTAATTTCTCTGACAATGCGATTCGATGTTGAAGTCCTATCTATGTCGCAATGACAAACACTATATGAGATTATAATACTCGTAACAGCGCTTACCGTGAATACAGTCGGGATTTTAGTCATTGCCGTGGCTTTAGAGAAAACAGAAGGGGTGTCTATTCATAGAACATCTTTACGTAAAATCGCTTAAATTGTGTTCCTTTTTAAGTATACCGAAGTCGTGGAATAAACTACTGAGGTATCCCCTCAAGAGTCGTCTAATGAAACGTCGTTTTCAGTTAAATAGGTATTTTGTAGGTATTTTGGTTCATAATGACTCAAATACGAAACATTTTCTTCGTATACAGAGCTATTTTTAGCAACTTTATCAATTTCTCAAATATCGGTCCTATCTTAAGGGCTAAACTAAAACCCCAATGACAAAATACTGTCGAGAGTTAATTCAGTTAAAAAAATTCTTAGGTCTTATCTTTATTCCCACATATCTGGGATAATAAATTAGTCGTTTTTTAACAGGAATGAAATTTTTTGCGAGTTTGAATTTTCAAAAGTAAGTTTTAAAACATAATTTGAATATGTAACATTTCCTTTACAGGTTTGACCCAGACGTTCCGTACATATTATAGCATGTGTGTGTGTGTGTGTATATATATATATATATATATATATATATATATATATATATATATATATATATATAGTGTTCGTTACCCTTTTGTTCGTTACTATTACTTTATATGTGGTTGCTAGTCAGGCTAGTTTTATAATTGTTGAATAAAATCATGGAAGGTTTTGGAATTTATGAATGAAATTCCCCAGCGTCTATTGGAAAGAGATCGAAAAACAACTTTTGCAAAACGTGCTTCAGTTTTTTATAGGGACTTAATTAAACTTTAATCGTCGGTTTTTGAGTCCGGCATTTTTAATCATAACCCAGAATGTTGGGTTTAATAATTAAAAAGAGTGAAATGAAACTAAATTCACGTTGCATGTTTTTACTACTACTGACTACCAGATTCAAATTAACTGCTGTTCGTTACATATCGTACATATGTGTATCTAAGTTTAATTTTTTTTAATATTATTGCAATGTATTTGGTCACTAAATAAAAATATATCTAAGGAATTTATTATTTGAACTTAACGCCATTTACAAATCTTTGTGGTCACAAAAATTCTTATTTTGTTTTATCCTCGAAACTGTCTGTGAAAACACAACTCTGCAAGATAATATCCCCACAATAAATATTTTGAGTGTAAACTTGTTATTTTGTCTCAGCTTGTGCTTTGTTTCATATGCCTCTAGCCTTGCAGCAACAAATCTATATTACGAGTTAGGGATTAACTGTTTTACAAATTATTAGCAGACACTAATGTTGTAGTAACCATACATTAATATGCCTAAAATTAGTTTGATATCTATGTCTGCAATTTTCCTACGATTTCACATACGTGATTAAAACACGCAACTGCAAGTTATAATCCGAACTCAACAGTAAATAGTAACAATTGTTTCCAAAAAAGTCATTGACTTCTCTTAAACAAATTGTATGGTGAGTTTATTTTATTTGCAATAATAGTATATCCAAAATGCGATGTGTAATCTTACACCCCGACCAGCTAAATAAATCCCCATAAAATGAAACTATATGTTATACTTAAAACATGCGAAGCAATAAAAATCTCTGTAACGAGTCTCTTTTTTTATTTTATCAATGCAAGATTTCATGTAAAAATCTATATTTTATATTATCAATAGAAATGTGACCATTGATATAAAAATTATTATAAATTGTTTTCGTGACAATTTTATCAAAAAATAAGCAACTAAAATAATATACAATAAATATCCAACATATTGCTAACATGCTGTCTTTATTTTAGACAACATTAAAACGTTACATTATTTGCTAAACTTTACTGTATAGTATTATGTTAACATTAAATTTATGTTTGGTTTAATATCTACTTCAGTTAGGAAACTGACATCATATTTTCCCAAGAGAAAAGTTATAAACGATGAACTACGTTTAGTGGCCCTCAATAACGTCTTAAGGGAATAGTTAATTAATATATGCATTCTCATGCACCTCCAACCGCCTTATGATTGAGCTGTATTTGACTTGAAATTGAAGATAAAAACATTATGCGCCTTGGCTATGCAAGGAAGATTATGACGTACAAGTGATTCTTCCGGCATACAATGTATAATACGTTAACACCAAAAATTTTCTGAAAGTATTTTCATTGTACTACGTGGCCAATTGTGCACTTCTTGCATAATACAATTCCTTTGACACCATGTTAGATGAGGTGATTCTTCATAATATGAGTATTTTCAAAGAGAATCAATGAGAACTAGATCTTATCACTTCTGACATTTCACGCAATCCTATAATGATTAAGTCTTCGCTCCCGAGTGGTCAGTGACAAAGTTGGTAACGACCACTTGCGTGAGTGGTCTGTAGGGCGTGGTTCAACTTGAACAGTTGCTGTCGTACTGTGGTCAGTAGGTCGGTGAAAGTAATTTAGGTAACTCACTACGAAGTATTTATGAAGCTGGCACTAGCGATGGGTATATTTGTTTGATTTATGCAAAAGAAAGAGATAAAAATGCATTCACGTGTAAGCAAACTTACAGGAATTCTGTTGCTTCCTAGTAATTTTATTGGACGGGATGCTGTGTCAAGGTTCAGTGCACGTCTCTATCGTATTTATGCTTCTATTTAGGCCCCATATTTTGATACAAAAAGACAAAAAAATGTTTATTACATATTTAAGAAATCCTTGAAAATAAGGTATCCAGTGCTTGAATGTACAATTTCATCAATTATTTTGGATTTATTTTCACTTTTCATATGCGAACATAACGCATTTTCTCAACGTGATGCAGTGCATATCTTGTAACAGGAAGGGCAAAAGCTGATATTAAACAATTATTTATTATAATTTTTATTAAGTTTTCTAAGTGACCTATAAAGCGTCGATACCTGAGTAGGCAAACGCTAAGACAAAAATAAAAGATGGAGTTTGCCAGGGTCGTTATTAAGGGCTTGGGCCCGAGTTTATCGGCTTTCGAGAGAATTATTTTTTAAAATGCATACGAGAGTCGATATCGTAAAATCGCTTCGTAACTTTTTTGCAAATTGGTTTTACTATGCAATGTAATTTTTCGACACAAACTGTATGATGCTTAGAGCTAATTTATCCATTAAAAGGAAATTTCGTTAGTGAACTAATTAGCAACTAATTTGCAGTCTTCTGACTCGAGAAAATTAGAGTATGCAGTTTAAATCAGCCATAACAAAGTTACGAAGTGATTTGACGATATCAGCTCCCATTTATGTTTTAAAAAATAATTGTCGTTAAATGCTAAGAGACTCGGACCCATGCCCTTAAGGAACCATCTCTGGTAAACTGACAATCCAACCCGAAACCTCCCGAAATGAAAATCTAAAATGTTATTACTCCTTGAACAGTAACGAGAACGGAAGCGGTATCAAGGAAGCGATGACTCACGTTTTGTTGACAAAATATCCATGGCCATGCAGCGTGTATAAAGTACTAAGATCTGGTAGACGTATTCCGTGTTTCCCGTATTTTAGGTATATTCTGTTTCGTATAAGGTAATGTATGTTAACAGATCTGAATACCTTTATTATTTATATGAGTTAAGAGTCTGTCAAACTTCAGAACAATATGTCCGGTACATACGGTGGAATATACATCGTAGGTTCATTTTAGAACTATAAATGTCGAGAGGCACCGTACCAAGTTAATACAACAATAAACGACATCAGAACTTTAACTTTAATTCACACTTTCAAACTGCCATTTTGTTATTTGGCATAATTTGATTTTGTGAAGAATGCTTGATTTTGACTTGTCATGATGTGAATTGCTTGTCTGGTAATGCGGGGTCCGGTATTTAGGAAAGTTTGGGACCAACTGAAATGTAGGGCAGGACTTCTCCTTGATGTAGGTCGCCCTGCGCTGACAGGGGCTTGGATGATGGAAACAGCATCCATCACTCCGCTATTCAGTGTTCGTGCCAGGCCATAAATTGTAACCGTTCGCGGTAATTTATCAAACACTTGCAACTGCGACCACTCTCCGACTTGACAGATCTCTGCAACAGTACCCGTGATACAGGACTGCCTTCCGAGTAAATACTCCATAAGTCTTAGCTTAGTTCTATATTTGCAATTTAACGTTCTCACATAATGCATGTAGGCTATTCAGAACCACGAGTTAGACGTAATATTACATCTGTAAATGAATCATTAGTCCTTGTAGCAACAGACCAGGAAATTTCGCTATAGTTCTTTTCAGAAGAGGCAGTGTTCTAAATTGCTGTCCACGTTAGTTTATTTTGCGACCGGGTCTCGGTTAACTGAAACTGTACCTTCTTTAAAGACCGATAGTTAGAGATAAAGTTTTATCGCGGGAAAACTTGACTGTTTGCTGTATTTCAACACACATTCAGCTTATTAGATTGTTACTGGCTTTCTCTTGTACGTGGAGCTGTTGCCCTATTTCACTGAACCAATAAGAATCCCCTTATAGGCTTTAAGATTGAACTTCCGCACCATCTTGGATTTATTTATGTTTTTCAACTTAATTTTTATACTTTTGACTGTTCAATTATTTCATTTATTTAGCTAGGTCCATTGCAAATAGGAGACTTTTATTTAAATTCTGCAACTATCCAAACCAAATTTATGTCCACCGTGCCATCGCTAACAGCACAAAAATAAACTGGAAATAAAAGTTATTTCAATTATGTATAATAATCCAAGATGGTAGTGTGTTAACCGTAAAAAAAATACACACACTGCCGTGTATGTCCTATGTCTATACTCCATAGATACCAACATCAGCCAAATTAGAACTCGTCCAGGCATGTTGGCAGCACGGTCGCTGTGGGCACACACAGGTCCAGCAATGGTGCGCCGTACAGGTGTCCAATGTTCCGGGAACTGCACTCACGGTAATCCTCTTAGAGGACTGACATGACGGGTGGAAGGGTGCAGGGGGAGGGGGTTTCGTCCTTCCTCTTTCCCCGCCGCGGCGCTTCTGTGTTGGCATCGACCCAGAGGCCGCCAACTCGACGGCGGAGCGACCGCGTCTCGCTACACGAGGCGAACATCTACTACATGTTGTAGTTGCGCACCAGAAATCAATAGTGCGAGGATAATGAAGAATTTCCTCATACCCGTCTTCTTTTTGGTTAATTTGATGAAAAAGGTTCAGTGTGTATGATTAGGTTCAATTAATTTTGCTCAAACATAAGATCCCCAAAAATTTTTATTCATTTTCAACAACGTAAGTAATCGAATCGGTCTTCTGAGAAACCCCTCACGTCCACTTTTCCCAAAAACTGACTTTTACACGTAGACCGTCTCCTCGTCATTAATTACACCGATACACGTAAAAACGCCACGTGACCGCACGTATGCCTGCATATAAAACTTGAATGAATTAGCTGCAATAAAATTTTTGCACAGTATAGATTTCATTTGAAATATTGAAAAAATCTAGGTAATAATGTTACGGCATAATAACAATGTGAGGAATTAAGATAAAATTCGATTGCTTTGATTTATTTCATTAGCAATTTTTATTTCTGCTACAACCTTAGAGTGGATAGAGTATATATCTTGTAAGCGCAACATTCTCTATTTCCACTCAATAGGAGTTGATGTTATAACTTTTAAAATCAGAATTCTAAAGAGGATAAAATATGATTTATATTATTTAAGACTAAGCTTAAGTAATTGGTAATTCAAAAAACGCTGTGACAGATGAGAAAATATGATTTAGTAAGAAGTATGAAGGTTTTCAGAGCACATCGTACAGTGTTGCCAAGCACATTGATATTCTGGTAAAGAGAGGTGTACAGAATACAGTGTACAGCCAGTCACGGGCAACAATCTTAATCACTGCCGATCTTGAAAGACAGTCACAGGTGACGATCTCTACCAGAGCTGAAGTTATAGAATAGATCGCAGATCTGGGATGAATTATAGTTGATCATCTCATTGAGTCATTTTCACACGAGAGTACAGCATTATTGTCTCTTCAGGAAGACCATACACCATACTAGAGGAGAGTTTCGATAACGTTCTACGGATACCATACTCCGTCTCTGTCAATAACAAGCTTATCCTTAGGCTGTTATAATCAGGCCATGGGGTTAGCTTGGAAAGAGTGAATTTTCAACTTTTGAGGCGATCAGACTGTAATCCGTGTAGTGTTTTCAGGCGTCCAGTAAGTCGCGAAACCTTAAATTGTTTGCAGGCTTTTAGACATAAACCTTGTGATTGGCGAACCTGATCACTTGAGTTGACTCGGCAAACCTACCTAACATTATAAGGTTACGTAATATAACGGTATTTTATGCAGCTTACGTCAATCTCTTCTTGGTTTGTGATTATCTGTATCTAGAGATGTTGGTATATCGCGAAAATGTTATGTGCCAATATACCCTTGAAAACGATGTAGTTATTTGCAACGTATATGATTGGGATTGTGTACATCTGACACAGCGAAGCTGCCTGCAGGCTAATAACAGGCATAAAATATTACAATAGAGTGATTCGTATTGGCTCAGTCAAATAGGGCAGCAGCTCCACGTGTAAGCTAAAGCCAGCAATATTCTGGTAAGCTAAATGTGCGTTGAAACCCAGCAAATAGTCAAGCTTTCCCACGGTAAACCATCATCTCTATCAATATCCTATCGCTAAGCAAGGGAATATTTCAGGAGTTCAGTGACCTGCATGCTGTAATCCACTATCGTGTGTACACTCGAGCCCTGACTGCACTCACTGGAACAACAGACAATGAATGAATAGACGGGTTTGAATATGCATAGGATAGCGGATGCTAACATGCGGGTCACTGAAACTGCAAATTTTTCCTTTTGTTACGAATGCTCCCATATGTATGTAAGCAGTGTTTGTTTATGTGGCGTTACTTGTTTATTCTATTGTATAAAAGTTCTAGGTCGTGTGAGCTTCTAACATAGTTTGTAGACCCTGTTTGACTTGTTCTTACATCTGTGTTGTTGGAGACGAGGTTCTTTTGTAGCTGGGAGATGTTTTTACGGTCTCGACCACTCAGATGAAAGAAGCTTCTCCGGCCTTGGTAGGCAGCACGCACAACCCCGCCTTCCCCTCGCCTCCCTTGACCATCCACAGTTACCCTTCTGGACCTCATCAACGCGCTCTGCAGCAGCCGGGCCGGACTCTCGCAATCAACGGCGACTGTCGCGCTCCATTCTGGACGACGGCGGCGAAACAAACGAAACTCGGACATCCCTCCCACCGTACCCCTACCAACCCCTTTTAACCCCGCGACATTACTGCAGGGCCGCTGCTAGTGTTTGGACAACCGAGGCTCATTCAGCCAAGGCGACGAATTCAAGCCCCCGGCCTTCAAACCACTCCTGCCCCTCCCACGCGAGTATGCCCCCTCCCCTCCACATATCAACCCGCCCTTTACCGGCGATGCAGGCAAATCGAATAAAAACATCCGGCCTTCGCCCACCCGGGATGAATATTTACCAACCTACTGATGTCGGTCCGGGGTTTGAATGCTTTACAACACCCACGTTATCCTAACTTTAGGCGTCGATGGTATGGAACTATTTATTGTATTGATGATTTATTTAACATGGCTAAGCTTCCGCTCACGCGCTCTCTTACGTTTAACCATGTAAATGCATTATTTGTTACTGAAGTACTGATAACGTAAATGGGCGGAACCATGGAGGGAGGCTTGGTTAGGGGCAACCCCCACCCGTTGCACAGAAATATAAATAGAACAGAAGAGGCCATTAGTCCTCTCAAGTTGTGTGTATGTATAAATATTACTAGCGGCCCGTGTAGCACTAGTTATATATAGTCAAGAATTGAAGTCTATACATTGACATGCCGCCCACTTCCAAGTATCGATCTTACTTATTTAATTAATGACACAAAATTGCCAAAAAGCTAAAAAGAATTCTGTTCGTCTGATCACTACCAAACTTCACAGGATTACCCGCTGGGCCAATCTGATTATTGCGTGAATATCATAAAAATCGCTCCAATCGTTTTGGAATTTTCATAGAGAACATACAACACACACATACTATATATATATATATATATATATATATATATATATATATATATATATATATATATATATATATATAGTTACTTTTCTCTCAGCAAAGTGTGAAGAATAATCAGAAGAAAGAAAATTTAGCATTAAAAAAAATAATCCTCACTTATAATTTAATTACAAACTCATAGCTGGATCTATGTCAAGCAAATTATACGGTTACTTATAATCTTAATATATAAATTGAAGTGTCCTAACACACTCACTCATCAACGCACAGCCCAAACCGCTGGACCTAGAACCATGAAATTTTGAGGGAAGCTTCCCCTTGGCCCGTAGGCACCCACTAAGAGAGGATTTTTCGAAATTCGATAGTTAAGGGGGTGAAAAGGAGTGAAATGTGTTTTAAAAGAATCCTTGATATCTCATTAACTGAGAATGCTATCATTGGTTTTTTAACTTCATAATATTGCCCAAAGAAATGCATATTCGCAAATTTTTCGATTTTGAGAAATTCGAAAATTTAGGGGGTGAAAAACCGTAAAATATGTTTTTCATTAATCCGTGATTTCACCTAAACCATTTCAGATAGAGAGGTGATTTTTTTTAATTGATGCTTAAGTAAATATCTAAAAAGTATTTTTACAATTTTTCGAAATTCGTCCTTGAAAGGTCTTAAAAAAATAAAACATGTTTTTTAATTAATTCCACTTATCTCCTAAATCAGTGGAAATATTGAAATTGTTTTTGCTTTAAAATAAATCTTACGTAAATATGAAAAAAAAAAAAAAAAAAAAAAAGCAATTTCAGGATTTTCGAAATTCGTCCTTGAAAGCTGTTAAAAAAATAAAATGTGATTTCAAATAACCATCTGTACCGCTTATACCCGTTGAGATATCGAGATGATTTTTTGATAAGAATGAGGCATATGTAAATATCTACAAATCAAATTCAGGTTTTTATGAAATTCGAAAATTAAGTAGGTGAAAAGCAGTAAAATGTTACAGTCTTCCGAAAAAAGAGAATGATCACGGAGAAATAATTTAACAGTCGTTTCTCTTTGCCAACCTGCTAAATAAAACCTCTTTGGACTGTAGCCTGTACATGCGAAAGAATAATCACGGCCTGCCTTTAAGCATTCACTCAGGTATTGTATAAAGTTTGGGGTGTGGGAGGGGTTAGGGTTACGGGTTCGTATCCCGTGCAAGACTTTGCGATGGGAATTACTATGACATCATACGAGCATATTGCGCACGCTCTTTACACTGAGCTAAAACAATTTATAGTTCACTGTTATTGACTACGCTAGCTGTTAAATGCCTTCATCACATATTTTATCCAGAGTTACTGTTTATATTACATAATTTTACGCGGGCAAAGCCGCAGCCAGTCGGCTAGTATATAATTAGAGACACTGGTAAATCGCGGGAAAAGTTGATTGTTTGCTAAGCTCCAACACGCTATGTATATCACTGAAGGTTTTGCACCTATATTGGCTATTGTTTATTTGATGCACTGTGTCCCTCTTTAACAGACCCAATTAGAACTGTACAGTTTTAACACAGAACGTGTGTGATTTGTTAGAAAACTGTTCACACGTGACACGATTGAGATACTAAAGTTTATTGGAGACTATGCCAATTATTTTCGCGATTTTCCAGTGTCTCTATATATAATATATACAAAACATCAAAATCACTATAAATTAAAATAGAGTTATGTATAAGATTTTTCAGGGATTCATTACAACTGTTGAACTGCAAACATTTCGTGAAGACGAAGATTGTAGTGGTCTATGAATTTGAAGATATTTGACCGAACTACGGAAGTTTTTTTTTAGTTCTTATGTTTACCAGCACAGGCGTTAGTAAATTCCAACCTGCCAGCGAATATATGTTACATGTTGTCAGTAACGCTGTTTTACACTGTAAAAATTTTTTTGGTAAATTTACTCTACATGTAATGGAAGCTTATTACCTCTACAAGTGAGGGAAAATTACTCAACACGTGTCAAGGAAAGTTACTCAACTGGTAATGTAATTTTTCATTACATATTGGCGCAAGCCCTCTAGGACAATTCGACATAACGCGCGAGCGAAACTTCCGAGTGGTTTGTGTGGCGAATACACTACCTTGCGAAAATTTCCACACATGTTCGGAAATCAGACTTTCCTTTCAAGGTTGGGGAATATTACCATACATATGATGAGTAATATTACTCACTTTTTTTACAGTGTAGTTACAGCCATGTATTTTTTTCTTTCCCCACTATGGTCCAGGGTGTTGACGGAAAGAGAATCGAAATGTATGCCCAAGTCACTGACGAATAAGATCTTTAACAGCGACAAAGAATGTCATGAATGAAATTATGTAGCATAAAGGAAGGTCGCCCGCAAGAGAAAGCATTACATCCCAGATTTAACAGACCATTACGCTTTTGCTGAGTCTTGAGGAATGACAATAAATTATGACAGTGCGACAGAGAAGCGACGAATACGAAGGTCATAGGATCGACGAATAGGGTCACTTCCAGGATTCCCGAGACCTTCAAAATATGGACGTCGTCAAATCTAGAGATTTCAGCCGCTTTTGGTACACTGACCAAGCCAACTACAATATTCGGCGAAACGTACGTCCCTACAACCAATCAGACACTGCCTTACGAAAGTTACGAGACGTTCTACGACCGAGTCCTTTTAGACTTTAATAATGTAAGAAGTAATTTTAGGTCTATTGAGATTAATATAATTAATTGTTTATTTCTAATTCTTTCTGTAATCTGACAGAAGTCTAAAAAAGTTTCGTTTATTCTTGGCGCAGTACATGAATATAATAATCACACGATGCTTCGCAGGTGTATCGTGTTTAGAGATGGTGAAATTTCGCGAATTCAGTGATCTGCATGATAGAATCAAATATCCTATGCATACTCAAGCCCCGATCATTTGTCAACTAGCTGCTACTCAGTGGAACAACACAAAATTAACGAATGCACGGGGCTTGAGTATGCATAGTACAATGGCTTCTACTCTGCGGGTCATTGAATTCGCGAAATTTAGATCTGACAGCACATTACGAGTAAGGAAAACTGCTGCAGTAAATGTTTACTAAAGTTTTGATTTTCTAATTACCAGTTTCTCCACGTATTAAATAATGCAGCAATATGTTTAACCCCTGCGATGATTTTACAGAGTTAGCTAACACGGATGTCTAACAAAAGCGACAATTGGCTATTTGTTGGCGACACGTGAAGCTGAAGAGCTGGAGGAAGAAGAAGGTAGTGATACAAGACGTTGCGAACGTTTCCGTTGATCTGCGCGTATACTTGGGGTACTCTCATTCCGTCGCTCCTTCCTCGTGGGGTCTCGAGTTAGCAGACACCTACGGGCGCCCAGTCAGGCATTCTGCTCCCGGGGTGTGATACCTGCCTCGGGTACCTTCCCAATATGTAAGTGAGTGAGCGCTTAACATCGTGGTCTTCAGAGCTGGTGGGCTGGGGGACATGATGTGAGAATAGAGCAGTGCCGGAATGACAGGGTGGGGGAAACGGGAGATCCCCGAGAAATCCCGCCGACCAGCGGCATCGTCCGGCACGATTCCCACATGCGAAAATCCAGGGACCAAACCATCCGGGAATCTAACCCGGATCGCCTTGGTGGGAGGCGAATGGTCTGACAGGGTATCAGTGAACAGCAAGGTGCCAATGGGGTGGTGCACCATCCTGCTGGAAAATTAAGTCCCCCGTCGTCTCTTCTAACTGAAGAAACAACCACTGAATTATTTATTATTGACTCAGCACTCTCCAGGTGGTGTCATGTAAATCAAGAGCCAATTGATAAAGTGACATGAGCTTGAACTAAAGCCTGTTCCGAAGAAAATGCGAATTTTTCAGGACCCTAGTGATTGGATGTTTAACTCTCACTTGTCTTAGGGTTCTGCTAGCAAATCGCAGACGTATGGTGTCACATTAAACTTATTTTGGTTGGTGCAGTCAAATGATAGACATAGGGTAAACCTATTCTAATTCGCTATACTAAAGCTTCATACTTCAACAACAGAAATTATGTAAAAAATTTTAATTGTTTGCTTATAATTGATACATTGTTCACTTAAGCCGGCCTCACACGATGCCTAAATTCCTGTTACCTTCTGCTATACCCATGGACATAAAAATATTTATGGCAGATTCTGAGTTGTGGGTATAGCAGAAAATGGTGCGTGGCTCCTCGCTCATATTCACATGGTACCCAGAGTGATAACAGAAATCGCATAACACCACCGCCACATTTTTTAATGGTCGTTTTGTTCATTGCAACATGGATCGGCGCGAAAAACTA